>JBAJHX010000049.1:4869942-4907638 GCA_037176925.1 Amniataba percoides | reverse complement strand
AAGCACACAGAATAACAGAAATAACATGGTTTCCATTAGAAATACTCATTTGCTGTAACATACTTCAGGTATCCATCAAATGAAAGCAGTGGAAAAAGAATTACACTGTGAAAAAGCAGGCAAACTAAGCTGTTGTAGCTACTGAGTTTGTGAGTAGGATGACGCAAGTCTCCATCAGTGATTTATGTACAAGAGAAAATAGGTCAAGAGCAAAGGTGACATGTCAGTAATTTAAGATTTTTTCTTTGTCTTTGTCTTTCTTTTTTTTGTCTTTTTTCTTCACATGTAGAGATATCTCATCTGCCAAACTGTAGTCTAGTTTGGAGACGTTAACAACTGTCTGAACTTTGGTTCTTTGTGCACAGGCATGTTATTTTACTCTGGGCGCTCTTGGTATTCTTTCAGTGTATTGTACCTGTATCTGGGTTTATGTGTTGCTGTTTTTTTGACCATGTTTGCACAGTATTGCACAGTACTCTTAGTGGTCTGCAGACAGAAAATGTTGATTAGGCAAAGGGCAATTTTTTTATTTTAGGTTACATCATACTGATGAGTTAACATTGCTAAGCAAGCAAAAGCTAATGGGCAACAATACGTAACACTAAGTGCAGAATTTGGTTTGTGCTGGAGTCAACATTTTTTGCTAAAGTATAACTCTGTCCATAGCAAGGTCTGTAGATTGTATTGACTAACCAGGATAGTGTTTCTAAAAAGACACATCTTTTTACTTTGTTTGAAAATGTTATAAAATATTAGTTGAGGGTCGCTTCCTTGGTTTAATATTTAATTCCTTAGTCAGATGACACACAGAGTTGATAGAGTAAACAGTGCTTGTTTTCTACATCCATTGCTCTGTACGATCACAACCAGCTTGCTTCTCTATTGAAAACATAACTGTATTAAATCCTTGCAAAAAAAAATCAATACATGTATTTTTAAAGAACTAACTTTTTACTGATTCCAACAACAGTCTTTCAAATCAAATAACATAACTCTGATATCTCTGAATGGTCGTCACCTTGTCCTCAGTTTTGCACTTTCCTATGAAGACTATTTTTCTTGAAAAACAAGAAACCGCTGAAACTCGAATGGCTTTTTGACAGGAAAATGTTCAGCTCTGGCCAAGTTGTCTTGGCCAAAAGTCTTGTTGATCAAACTGTCAAAGTTCTGCTGCACCTTTGTAGAGAATTTATGAACTCCAGGTGACCTATTGATCATGCTGCTTGCAATGTCAGTGCATTGTATGATTACACTGCAGGGGTGATGTTTGTTTCTTTTTTTAACTTATGTTGTCTCAGCTATAAGTACACATTTTCATCCTAATAAATAAGAAATTTGAGGTTTCAAGTTGAAGACTTTGCACGCAAATAGCCCCTTCTATCACAAAATCCAGGCGCAAATTGCATGGTTCATCTTAAAAGCTCATGCATTTAAAAATGCCCTTGAAAACTGGTTCCATGATCTGACCTGAGGATGAAAAGCTTAGCTGACATGCTTTTGAGAATGCACATGTCTCACCACACTGTTGCTATAAATTCTGTATGTCCAAATGGTCTTCTCTATTTAAGTCACCTTTTTAAAGTCTTAAATATGCCACAGCGAGGTAGAGAGAGAGAATTTGTAATGTTAGTTTCCATTATTCATGTTTAAAGGTCTGTATTTATTTAAAGCAATCACCGCCCCACCTTATCAAAAACACTGGTGTTTCCCTCTACTACTTGTGCTATTTGCTGCTGTTAATTTAGCCATGTAAAGTGATTATTAATGTTACAGTAGGTCAATAGCACTGATTTAATTTCAAGATCCCCTCTGTTATTATGCATACATTTCAGAATGCAGTCTTGTATCAAATGCAGATGATGTCTGAGCGTAAAGTGCTTCCTGCCATAAGCACCCACTTAGTTATACTCTGACATGAAGGCTGACTGTGATACTGCTGCTTAAAGGGGCTGCAATTTACATGTATAAAGCTTTTTTTGATCATTTTTTATAATCATTGTGTGAGCAAATTTTAAGCTAACCTGACTCTCTCTGCTCCCTGTAACAGCCTGTAGCCTCATTTATCTAATTTCCTCTCTTCAACACTAGCTAGTTAGCTCTATGATACTACTTCATATTTATGGAGAATATAAATGATGTCATTTTAAATGTTGATGAAGCAGCTAAAATGTGAACACAGCCCTGACTGATCTGTGCTTCTTTCAGAAAACAAGCATTTTAAAAGTTGTTTGCTTGCCAATCCAACAGATCGGACATGAATTTTATAAACTGGTGTCATGATGAAGTTATTCCAGTTATTCCATCTTTTTTGGTCTGTTTATTGCAACTGAACCACATTAAAATCTGTTCATTTTGGGATAATAACGTTATAGCAAGTGGACTCCACTAAGCTTAGGTCAACAAACCACCAGCACACATCACAACACAGACTCAGCAAACTTGACACAGCCAACACATCTTATAAATAATAACCCCTTTAGTTAGCTCATGTTATTTTCATTTTCATCACTACATTTTCATCCAGCTGATGTAGCTGTGCTGACGCTGCCGGGGCTCTTGTTGAATGATGGAAGATGGCTAACAAGATATCAACATTTTTAAAGCACCTTTGTTGAAAAAGAAGCGATCAGCATGATGCCTGTCAGTCACGTTCAGTCTGGTGTGTGTCACTGTTTTAGCTCTGGGTGCTGCCTGCAGGTGACTTAATGACCACAGGTGTCAGTGTTAGCAAACATTTTCTGAATATTACATGCAGGACCTTTACATTTCATAGGGTCATACAATATTTACTGCCTGCAATCAGAATAATATGAATTGACGACCCTCAGTGTTTAAAAGCTTCTTTTAACTCATGAAATTAGTTGTATTATCTGAATCTGACATAGCATTGCAACATTGCACAATTGCAGACAAATCCATAGACCATAGCCACCAAGTGAAAAATATTTATCTTTACTGACATAACATGCACCAAAAATAGACAGAGATAATTTAGCAAAAAATATAAGTTCTTATTTTGTACACCAGTCCAAATACTGATGAGAGCAGAAACTTAATTTCCAACAAGTAAATCTTAAATTGGGCTTGACGGTGAAGTGAGTTCCTTTCACAGTGACCAGATAATTGACATTAATGGGTTGTAGAGTACACAGAAGCAAATTAGAGTTTCTATACAAAATGACCTTTTCAGAGAAGAACTCATTTGACACTTTTTATGTACCCTGCTGTCCCTAATTCAGAAAATTGAGGGAGCTGAAGAGATTGTGGCTATCATTTACCACTATAAACTATATCAGAACAATCTTCATTACAATTGGGTGATAATTTAGTACTTCAGGACTGATCACAAATAAAGAAAATTGTAATTGATATTTACGTTTGGGTCTGAAATGCATGGCAAGTTCATTGTCTCAAAAAAAGTCAGCTATGTGCAATCTGCCCACAAATAAAAGTTTAATAAAAGTTAGTTTTTTACACACAATGAGTGATTATTCTATATACTTTTACAGCTATTTAGATGAAAACGTGACTGCAAAACAGTGCTAATGTTGCTCCGTAGCTGCTGGACATAAAAATATGGAATTGTTTGCTGACAAGTTTGCCATCTTAAAAAAGTTTACCACCTATTAATGTAATTAATTAATATCCATATCTTGCTTGAAAGATTTATTTTTTTCACTTCCTCCTAAGGACTAAAAAAATCTGTTATAGCAGGATTAGGGAAAATGAAAAGGCACCTATAGAGCTTAAGTTTTCCTTTGCAAAGGAATCTTGATTTAGATGAGAATGCGAAAACCAGCTTGGCAATGAAGCTGATTCTGACTCTGAAATGTTGTTTCAATAGCAGGTGTCTACACATAATGTCACAGTGATTCATCGTCCATACACAATGTGAATTACTGAATATAATAGCAGTGCTTTATACTCAAATTAGTGCATGCATGGACATGACAGGCTCCCTGAAGGCTGGCATGCAAGTGACAAAGGTATTAGAACAGTGTGTGATCACGGCATAAGAACATTTGACTCGCTTCATAGTGACTCATAAGCACAAGGGGCAGTTATGTGATGTAAAACAGTATAACCAGGTTTTTAAGCATGTCGGAGATGTCACAGGAAATACTCAAAATAACTGCAATAAGCAATACAAACAGCAACAGCAGTAACTTTCAGAATTGCAGCGCTGTGGTTGTTTAGGTCAATTTCATGATGTTTAGTCAGTAAATGTAGTCAGTTGAAAGAAGTTTAATTAGTTGAATCAGCTGAAGTGGCTGGCTTAATGTTGAGAACAGGAGCAATACTGGAACATATCTGGCAAAGTGCATCTCTCATTCAAAAGGCATAAAATACTCAGGTGGTCTTTTCAGTCAAATTTTTAATGGCGAGGTTGACAAAATTGTTTACCGAGCGTTAACTTGAATTACCGTGTTTTAGAAAATGGTGCATTATTAGAAATGCAGATGAATAAAAATGCACTTGACTTAAATGTATAATTTCCTCCAAAATCAAATTATAATTATTTTTATTGAAAGTATGTCTGAGTGCAGAAACATTTGAATAGTTTTAAAACAGTGAGGGATGAATGATGAGTGCAAACTATGTGTTGATAACCAAAAAAGGCTTGAAAGATGGGCAAGATTAAGAATTAAAGGAAAACCTGAAAGCTTGACCTCTACAGTGTGGGGATCTGAAAATAATGTGAATCATATGCTAAGGTCTTTACAGCCATCAGATCTCAAATCATTAAAACACCTATTGGAGATTTTGGACCAACATTTTCGACAGCGCTCTCCACCACCATCATCAAAACACCAAATTAGGGAATATTTTTTGGAAGAATGATGTTCATCCCTCCAGCAGAGTTCAAAGACTTGTCGAATCAATGGCGAGCAGCACTGAAGCTGTTCTGGCGGCACCTTACTAAGACACTTTATGTCGGATTTTCCTTTAATTAGTCCCCCGTCTGCGTGTTTTTCTTGTAAGCAAAGAGCACTGCCTCTTCGTGCTGATAGAGGGGGAAGATTGAAATGTCACACCGTAAGAGGAGAACTGAAGAATTGAAAGTTGTGAAGTGAGTCTCCTGCACATACAGTGATTATAGGTTACCGCACACAGAGTGACTTGGAAAAGCAGTCAATCATTGTGAACTGCAGGTCACAGTACCAAGCATACAGGTGCTTTAGAGTTTTACAACTTCCATTGATTTTTCCAGGCCAACTGAGATTTACACAATAAATTAAATATTTTAATAATCTTGTGTATTGTTAATGCTAATGTCATAAAGTTCATGTTGGAGGAATAGAATAATATTATATGTGTCACTCAGGTTTTATGCGTTTTAGACATTTTAGACTTAGGTGAAACATTTGGCTATATGCTATTAAATATACAGCAATGCTCAATTCTGGTATTGGTTCTGGTCTTTTTTCTACATATAATTTCAAGACAATAACCCAGTACCAGATTTTTTGAAAAGACAGTGACAAATAGTACATCACAATTTAGTTTCTTTTTCTGGTTTCATTAATTAGAAGGCTGCTATTATTAGGGCAGTAAATTTGACTGCATATTATTTCCTGCACATTTTGGTGGCCGAGTCTGTCCAGCTGGCTCTAAAAGACTAAAAATGCTGGTCTAATTAAAAGTAACAGTCAGCGTTGGCCGACTGGTAAATGAACATCCCATTAAACTGCAAGGCCACAAACTTATTAGATGACAGAGCAGGCAATTTGTCGAGTTTTCAGGATTGGCACATCGGCAAGGTAATTATAAAGTGCCATTGCCCGTTACAGTAAGAGGATTGGTGGCCCCCTGTTTAACCGCTGTCCTGAGCTCCTGACCTTGTTAGGGACATCCTGATTTTTATCTGAAATGTTTGTGAGCAGTTGTATTGTGAAAAAGACTTTGTTATTTCTGGAAATTAGAGATAGGCAGTGCAAGCTGTCCTTGGACAAAATGTTGTTTTCAGAGTTCAGTTCAAATCTCATTTCTCGCTTTGGTTGCAAAGATTCAATTATTTTATTTAGATAGGTAAGAGATAATAACTACAGTTGTTACCCGTGGATCTTACAGCACATGATCCTTATTATTGTGTAAAATGACATTTAGAACAATGGTACACTCTCCAGAATTACAGGAAAAATCAAATGTGAGATGGTCCACTTGGGCATTATTAACAAAGCATCATGGTCACAATCTGTCACATTTCACATCATCTGCAACCCCGGGACTTCAGTCCTCCCACACAGTGCCACTTTTCAGCCCCAAGCATTATGTCCATGCTCCACAGTGCTTATAATATGTGTGTGTCACTTTCTATTCAGTAAAACTATCTCATGATATGCTGCTCTAGCTCACGACTGTACAGTTACTATATAATGGTGTAAGTCATGCTGCCAGAATACACACAGTGACTGAATGTCACATGCGTAATTGTAAAATGATTTGATTGTATCTCTGCGGCATATATCTTACACTTGTGTGTTACCATAAGAGGTCTTAGACTCCTTTTAACATGGACGTAATCAGTTAAATGTAGAAATGTACCATGAATTGTTCCTGTGCACATTACATTTATGTTAAATATTGACTTCTTATAATTTAGTCTACAGTATAAAGTGTGGCCTGTTAGTCAGCGGTACCCTCAGACATATTTTGCATCCCTTAATGGGCCATGCAATTCATGCATTACATTTTAATCATTCATGTCATTCAAGTATTTCCAAGAACTCTACATTTGTTACACCTCTTGGCTACTGAATCTAACTGCGCCCCCCTAACAAACGTCTGCCAGGTTACAAATAATAACAACTTGTAGAAAGCTGCTGGTAGCACCTCACAAGTGTCATTTGAATTATTATCACAACTTGTCTGCAATGACAGGACAGTTCTGACCAAAGGGAATCGTGTGAGAGAAGTTAGGTTGACGTAGTGACAAATTCATAATCGTTGTGACATCACTACTACTGCTAATAATACATTTTGTGTAGCTGTTGTGTGTGGTATTCTCGCTATAAATGCAAAAAGTGAAAATCTCTGTCAGTATCTCCCACTCTGCAGGATTCTGTGGAAGCTTTTTGGCATCTTATTGTTCCATTTTTGTCATGTAATTATTTTGTTTTCTGTGTGCATTTTTTCCCATGTGGCCCTCCGTAATTTGCTGCCTTCCTAAATTGGCACTCAGTCATGGAAACTTTGAGAACCACCACTGGTCTAAAGCAATAAGCTCTGTGCAACACTATACAATCATTCTGCTCAGAGTCACTATGAATGCAACACACACAGGAGGTCCACTATTTTAGACCTATAAAGAGATTAATGATATGATAAGTTAGTATTTCAATTCGTAAAATATTTATTAACTGGGAACTGGGATCCGCGCTTGTGTTTAATTGCTCCACTCTGGATATTACCTGCATGGATCCAGCAGATAATTTTAGAAAAAAACTTAAAAGTCTAAGATCGTACCTACAGTGGTGTCATAAATAAACTGAGTTATTATTCAACATTACAGAATATCAGGAGTTTTAGGGAGCTTTTTCGATTATGCGGTGAATGAAAGCACTGGTGAACTTGGGTGTTTTATTGTGAATCATTATTCCATTGCTGCTAACGTGACTAATCCTGTGTCAGTAACACTCAAAACACTGAATGCTCACCAGTGCCTGCATGTGAATTGCTGTGCTTGTTAACTGCCTGTATCCAGGTGCTGTTCATTTTGGTACCTCGGGGATAATAAATTTCTGGACACATTAGCCTTTTGTATTTTTGGAGCTTCACACGTCCTTCGGCCTGCCAGATCCTGTGCAGCTGATGTTCTGTTAGAAAAAGCTGACCGATGGGGGGAGATGCGTTGATGAGTTCGGCCTCTTTATCTCCAACAGGTCAGGATAATCCTACATGTAACATTAGCACCAACAAGGTCATAGCTACAAGTATAGAGGGGAGCGTTGGTGTCATCCATCATATACACACAGAGCTGCTGAACCATTTCCCACCATGCTGTCACACTCGGGCCTAACAGCTGTTAGGAGACTCAGCAAGAAGAAGAAAAAAAAAAAAAACTTTCTATTGAGTTCTTGAATATATATTTTCATTTATTATGTTTGTTTTCCCTTGCCAGGTATATATAACTATTCCTATAATCACCTGAAATGTGATTTATTTGACTTGGTATGATACTGAGAGGATAAATTAAATGATCAAACTCAAATATGTTTCTAATAATATCTGAATTAATCTACATTACAGAAATATTTAAATTCAATAACTAGCTTTGACTAATTGATAGAGCGGCTGCTCCCACACTTTCCATCCAAAAGAATTAGTATTTATTAGTTCAAATGACAACAGTGATATATAAAGTTTCCTTTATTTAATGTTGCTGAATTAACGGTATTGGCAGAGTCATAGGCAGGGTTACATTTCATTAAGAAGAAGTAGCTTAAAGTTGTGCATATCAGTGACAAGAGGGAAAGCAAGTTTTGCTCATCTCCCTCGTGGACTCATAGTTTTATAATAGATTAATTAGTGCGTTTGTGTGACGGAAACATTAAGAACATAATAAATTAAATGTTAAAAGATCACAGGAAGAAGGCATACAAATTGGTAATTTGTGCAAGTGAGATAAGGGGCTCAGAGAGAGACAAGCAAACAAATGGGGAAAAAAAAAGACAAACAAACAACAAAATCAAAATGGCCCACAACCATATGTGTTGGACAGAATCATAATGACAAACAGGACATGAAATTATAAAAACAAACCACAAGTAAGCATATCCGTATGGGAGGAAATTAAATTAGAAGCGACTGTAAAGTGTGTGTGTGTTTGCTGCATGCGGGACACACCCACATAAATGTTGTATTTCCCTTTGGTCCTCTGGTGGGGAAAGCAGCACATGGTTTACTTAGCTGGGCACAGTAAAGCTCAGATGCAGATCAAATGCTTTTCTCTGCTCTCATCTGTATTTGTGTTTGGATAACAAAAGGCACTAAAACACCGCTGTGATATTTGATCCCACACATGGCATTACTGGCTGTGATCACATAGGAGCTGTGCTAACCTGTAAACCTGTGACATGAGATACCTTAGCTTGTGGCAGACTCCAGTTCCTGTAACTTTATCCAAACATGGTGGATTTGTCTTTACTGTAATGTGCCTCGCCCACTGCAAACACGAGTGGAAAATGAAATGTTTGTACAATTAGGAAATATCTCTTCCCAAAAAACTCCAGAAAAAACTGTGTTATTTCTTTTGGTTTGGTTCAGATTGTGTTCCTGACAGACTAGTTTACTTGGAAAACTTGTGGGTGTCTCTAGTTTTGATTACTCGGTGCAGCCAAAGTTCAAATGCCATTTCATACATGCTCAGACAAAGAAAAGTAAATGATACAGAGGTTGAATAAGCTGCTCAAATCATGCCAAGCAAGAGAAAACAAACTTTTGTGTTCGGTCTGAAGTCTGCTTCATCTGATGCTGTGCAGCAGATCTGCATGTGAAGGCACCAGCAACACAGCTCCAACAGTAAAAAATAATTTTGAACAGATTTGCCCCAGTCATACCAAAAGGTTTACCTCAGCGTAGTATGAAATAATAAACTGCACATGGTTTTCTGTTAGTGGATATGTTCATGGAAGTAATTACATGGGAAATCATCACTCACAGGCAGGCCATAGGCAGAGACATGAAAACAATTCCTCTGGTTTTATGTTACACTCTGCCCGGTAAAAACCCTCTGGTAGGTCATATGAATGGACTGCTAATAGCCACATGCACCGTTGCGGCGTAATTCATCTTGAAGTTATCAACGATCTGAGTTAGCTTTGAAAGGAATATGAGCATCTATGAATAAACATTTCCAGACAGCCTCATTGGCTGGGAGAATTATTGATTAACAGTTCTGAACAATATTCCCCGTCGTGAAAGAAAGAGCGCTGTTACACAGATATTATAATCTTCCACGTTGTGGCTACATGTAATGAGACCTCTCTTGCAGCCATAGCTGTTTTTCATATAAAGCTATTTTAAAATAAAGTTACCAGTGGGCTATAATCACGTCCTCAGGGGTCTTTATTGTGCAGCACTGGGTAAGTGGCATCCAAATACCAGTGCATCTATGACACTTATGTTGACAACATTGAATACAGAGTTGTAGCATCACAGGGCCTTGTGATATCAGGGGTAAACACAGTATTTTCTATTTTAATAATTCATGAGACTAACTGTAAACAAATTGCTCAAGGCAATGTGGCGATGCATGTTTAAAGTCCCACGTGAAGTACATTTTTTACTTTGCATTGTACACAGAGGACCGAGAGAACCGCCAGCTAATCCACGTGTTTTATTACTGGGGAGATGGAATATTTATTGACCCATCAGCCAACTCAATTGTCTTTGAGGTGCGGAGAAGTCACAGAGATATTGTTTTGTATTTCCAGTCCCTGTCTGACACTGCATAAACAGTAGAAGTGCTGCAAAATGAAATGCCTCGCCAGCCAGGACCAACCCCGGGCCCGCTCTCACTGTTGCCAAAAGAACCAGCTCATAATGAGATTAGATACCTCGGCTTTGGAAGACATCTTGAGTTTCATTTTTATTTATCAATCATGCATGAGGTCGCAGAGATAAGACCAAGGTCAGCAAGGCTCCCCGGCAGTGGGACTCCCATTAATACTACTACACTGATCTGTCTTTCACACTGTCGGCAGCTGTGCGGCACTTCACTGCAGTGGCTGCACAGCGTGACGCTGGGACTGTCGACGGACTGACCGTGACATTTCATTTGTGCAGCCGCATCCGTTACCGTGGAGTTATTTTATATTTTTAATGTCTCAGGGAAAATGCCATATTACTTGAATTAACTGTCACAATAATGAGGTGTTCTTGACACAAAATGAAAAAAGTAGATTGCTAGTTTAAAGCCATTCCACACATACTTGAATGCCAATAGGTCTAGTAGTTGTTTTAAGAATAATTTATACATACATACAGTTGCATAGTTTCTCAGGAGGGATTTTGTTTCCCTTAAAGTTATTCTACTGTTAACAAAACAAACCTTGTGGTAACAGCTCATTGCCCAGATCGGCGTGCAGAATGGGGACAGTTGGCCTGGCCTGAATCTTGACAGGTTTTAACCTTCTGCGGCAGGAGGAAGCACACCTTCCATGTGACAGACAGCCAGCCTGTCTGAACAGACGGTAATGTGTGCATACATTTAAAATATGCAATTACATGCAGATTAATCTCATGAGGGTGGCAGCAGAGATTGCAAATGTAATGTGAACTCGGATGGTTTTCTCAGTGAATTTAGCTTCAGTACAATGCACGAGGATCACCTGCCTGTGGACTTGAAATATGCCACTTGCACAGACGCTAAATAACTCTGACTATTCATGCAAAACAAGATACGCTGGAGGCAACGCTGTCTGAATTAAGAAGTAGGACAGCCTCGACTTATATTATAATTGAGCATATATGACACTCGTTTGATTGATGTGTTTATCCAGTTGTTTTGAGCTTAAATTAGCACAAGTGCTGGACATTGTCTGATAAATATGACCATGCAGGGTTCCTTTAAATTCATGTAGCTACATGAAACACTGTCTGAAATCATTAGAGCATAGAGCACACATCTCCATTCAGGTGACAGGGAAATGACTACCACTGGAAGCCAGCAGTAATACTGATTTACATTGGTCTCCATAGATACAGTCATTTTAAACTTTCCAAAGTATGAGGAATGACCTGTTGAGGTATTTCTGCTATGTCTAACGAGGTTTTTCTGCTGGCCTTTGAGTCTCACACAATGACAGCGACTCCATCAGAGCTGAATGAAGTTTCAGAGGTGAGGGGCGTCAATAGTGGACAAGGCCTGTCTCTGCCGGCAGTCAAGCAATTTCACCAGCGGACTGCAGATACCTCTTCTGTTTTCCTGAAGGCTGGAAGGTCTTACGTGCCATCTGTTTCCAAGCCTCTGCACCGTCAAAATCTCCAATTCCTCTTCCTCCACTCCTGTTCTCTAATTTCCCCTGCATCTCCCTCTCCACCTCTGCCTCTCTCCATTCTTCCTTTCCCTTTTGTATTTGTTTTTGGGAAATCACTGATGTGTCTACAACCAAACAAAGACACTGCGGGTTATTATCCTTAAGCAGTGGAAATGGAAAATGTTCAGAGTTATTTTTGCTTCTCAGATGATTAAGCTATATATATAGATATAGATATATAAGAAAATCCTTCTCAGTAACCACAGCAGAGTGACCCTCAGATACACACAAGTCCAATCACGTAATGATATGCAAATGCCCTCCGTTGTGCTGTTGAAATGAAGACACAGCAGAATGTGCACAAAGAGCACACGCCTCACTTTATAATGTTGATTCAGTACAGCTTTGACACATCTTAACCTGCAACAACCAACTGTGTCCTGACATGCTCCATCGTCTGAAACCTAAATAGCTTCCCGCGCAATCACAGCGTCTCAAGAAACACCCGTCTCACGACAACATTTGACAACGTGATCCTAATTTGACATCTAGTCGCGTCTTTTCGTGGATGTTCCTTCTGCGCCGGGCCCTTTAACATGCTGTTTGAATAGAAATCCTTAAATATGGGCAAACAGTAGATCATCGAGACAAAGGTTGTAAAATCCATTTTCTGTCCCTTAATTACATTTTGCCTCTGCTCTCATATATTTATTTCTCCTTCTTTGCTCTGTGCATGTCTGTTTGGTCAGTTTAATAAACCATGGACTCTCCATGACCTACAAGAACAGGAAGCACTGAATATATTTCCAATTATCTGTTTTGCATAAAAAATAATTAAAAACTAGTGCTCTCTTTTTTTCCTCCCCCATTTAATTTGCCTTTTAACTCTGTAATGCACTCACCAAGAAGAGCACTTCTATGATTTCATAGACAAGTACATACTGTAGTATTTTGTGAGCTCCTTTGATCAAAGGAGAGTTAAAAGGTTTGTAGCACTCGCTACGAACATCTTGATGAAGATGAACTTGATGTGCGAGTAATTTTCTGTATCAAGGGACCTAGTGACAGTTTCCCATTCAACCTGCCTCTGGCCCATCACTCTGCTTTCTGTGTCCATTTTCCAGCTGGCTAAAATAGTCTTTCAATTTGTGGAAGCAGAAATAGTGAACTGAAAACTGCTCATATTAGAGAGCTTGCTGTATTTAAAGAAACATAGCTAGTGGATGACATAGAAAAAGGCAATTGTGCATGTTGCTGATGAAGGATCTGGAGTGTATTAATTGGCCAATTACTGAGTGTTTCTTGGTGGCTTACACTTAATGTGCAATCTCTGCAAATGTGCATGTTTTAATGTTTGTCGTGAATAATTCTTTAAATATGTCAAGTGCCATGCTGCTCTCAGTGACTCACTAATTTAACAATCACTCATGCTACACTACTTAATGATTATTGTGTCTGTTAAACTCTTGCCATGATTCCTTGATCAGACTTCAGCTGTTTGACATCCGATGGTTTTTATTGCACTAATGCTTGGGGCTGTTGATCTGATGAGGTGGTAAATTTGAACTTTAGGTCAGTGTGGTGGGGGAACTATGTGGATGATAGGCAGCCAGCCACAGTATTGTCTTACACTTGAGCGCGCTGAAATGATTAAAATGCCACCAAAGCAGAGCAGTTTCAACAAAGTGGTAAAAGTGAAGATTCTTCCAGCACATTTCAATGGAGGTTGTGACTTTTACTGCACCAGACGACTCTGAATGGATGTAGGAATGAATAAAGAGCAAGCAATGTGAAAGCAGTGGAAAAGAAAACAAGAAACAAAGCCGAAAGTTCAAATTTCATGAAAAAAGAAAACAAAAGAAGTTCTCTCCACAAAACTGTCAAACTACAAAAGCTGATTTTGTAATATATGTCCACTCAACACCACAGTGTATGGTGTTTTTTGAATGTGTAATATAAAACTCCCTCTAATGTTGCATGATTTAAAGAGGCAGCACAGGCTTTTCTCTGTGCTCTCAGATTATTTGTGTTCCTCAGCAGTAGATTTAAACCATCTTAAATCAGGGCATTTATTATTCCAGCTGTTGAGAAGTGGCAGGTTCGGACTGCCCGTCTCCACTGAAATGTTTTCTCAGCTGCTCTCGCTGCATTACGCACGCTTCCCCAGGCGGCTGGACAAGAAACAGGACCCACCCCCCCCCACCCCCAACCCCCTTTCAGGACGAGCCCCCAGGTCCACCCGCGGGAACCACTCGGATTCAAGGGGGCTTATTAAACTGGTGTAAAGGATGTTGTATCTTCTGTCTGGGGCTAAAATAGTCCTGCACTCTCCTTGTGAGTTTGCTAACCTCGCGACTGACACAATTTGTCGAGCAGAGCCACCCTCCTCATGGGAGTTTGACCTTATCATGCCTTTTTTGCCCCCCACTTCTCCTTTTGGAGGGAGGAAATGTGTTTGTAACTGTGTTTGTAACTCTATGGGATTTTTCTCAGGAGAAAGGATAACTTGTCCAGCGACTGTGCTTGTGTATTGGATGTTGTTTTGTTTTCCTCCATTTGTGGTTCTTCTATATTCTTTAAACTGTAGGTTAAAGTTAAAGCAATACCCTGTTATCTGTGGCAGCGCTCTGCTTGTGCTGTTATTGTCATAGTCCCAGAATTATAATTTTATTAGCTGTTCAATGGAAAAGATATTAAGGATCATTGTGAATAGAAATATCATGCATATCTGGTAATATTCCTGTTTTTTATCTTTAGTTTGTGCAGTCATTCAATGACAGTCACACTTCTTCACTCAGCTTATCAGCCCTTAAAAACAGCCACAAGCTCTTATCATATGAAGGCTATTCCAGCACTCTAATTGGCTGCAGCTTACGCGCATCTTCAAAAATAATATTTGCAGGCTCATTTTACTGGGAAGTAATAGAGACCTTAAGGAAAATACGTGACCTTCTTTCCGAATGATGCGCCGATGCTTTCATCAATATCACACACAGCATTTTATGTTTGCACAAACTGACAGGAAAGGTTTAAAAACCAATTGCCTGGAGACCTGCAGACCAATGAAGGCTGTTGATAAAAAGACACCTTGGGAACAGCAGTAATCACTCCACTACGCGGGGACAGACCCTGTTTGTGAAAGCTTGTTGGCTGTTGCCGGTGGAGAGGCATAAATGTAGTGTTAAATTCATGTGTAAGAGATAGTAGGAAAATCTCACTGAAGATTAAAATGTGAAAATATAGTATATCTGCACACTGTTTAGCACACGAAAGTAAAGGTTTTGTTTTCCAATCTTGTGTTTTAGGAATGTAAGTGTTTTACTTCATTTGATGGTAATTCTAAATTTGTAAAAATAAAATATGTAAATAAATAAAATAAATAAATTAATTAATAAAAATAAAAATACAATGTTCAGCTTTTCAGAAATATTTTAAAGCGCAGAGGTTAACACAAAAAACATAAACATCAAGCAAAAGTGAAAAGTAAAGATCTCACCAGACAGTACTAGTTTGCATTTATAATTTCCTCATGCATGCTGACAGATCTGCTACACTCATACAGTTAAATTTGTATTTGTTTGCAACATACACAAGGTAAAGTAATCCCATGCAAACTGTAATCCAAAATTGAGCAGCTCAACTTTCCTTTGTCAAGTCAAGTTAACTTTGCATGCATTTTGTAAAATATCATGAGTCACAGCTGCAAAGTAAAAACCTAAGGAGCCTTTGTTCAGAGATGGCTGTTAAAATATTTCACTTGTTAAACTTTCATGGCTAAAGGTCAGTCACAGAAATGTTGAATCTGACCAACAGAAAATAATCCATGTCTTTCTTTCTTCCATGGAAATCAGACTCAGATTGTCCTGTTTCACATTGATAATGCTGGTTGAACGTGACATGTGGGCATTGGCTGGAGCTGTCGATGATTTACCTCTTTTCATTTGCTATCTTCGATCTTTGCCACTTTAATGAGGCGATAGAGTGAATCCAGTAGGCGAGTCGAGCCTTTGAAATTAAGATTTAGTTTTTTTATTATTGGGGAAAAAACAGCATTATCTCCTTTACACGTACATACAATCATGTGCACTTGAAAACTGGAACATTAACAATCATGTTACAGCGCTGGGCTTCAATACTCAATTTAACACATCACTTTGTTGACTATAAAGCATAGCCCTTGTCATTCACCTTTCTCTATTACTTTTATAGCTCATCTGCAGCTGTAAGATCAATTCAGACATCAATGATATGAATATTGCATAAAATATATATAAAGATATACAGCACAAACCTCTCTATAAGAAATGAGAGATACACTCTCACTTATTTACATCTTTCTAAATTACATGCAGATTCCTGAATTTATTATATTTATATTTTGAGCATTTATCTCACACATAAATCTAAAATGTAGTCCCTGGATCATCATCATTACCGGCAACCTGAGATGGGATGAGAGCAGAGGTCAGAGACATTTATTTTTTTTTATTATAGCAAGGAACAGAGGAAGGTATTGAAGAGGTGGAGTGGAGGATGTAATTTCGACGCAGTTCAGAGAGCAACCTAACCTATAATCCACTGCTCAGGTTTATTACTGTGCTGGTCACAAGACCCTACGCTGAAGGATCATTACCCTGCCTAGTACCGATAATTATTTTTGCTTCGATACAGAAGCCGAGTCACTTCAGAGGGTGGAACCATTGGGAGGCACTTTATAATCTTATTATTTTTCCTTCTGCATTAGCATTTTCACTATCTAAATTGCAAACAAAATATAATCAGGTCTTTTTCCATGAGGTCCCTGTGGTCTTTGGAGTAGCCTGCTGAAGAAGATCTCACCGGGCAAATTAATGTCTTTCTTAGAGTCACTTTTGTATCTGTACACTACTTTAATCTTCATTGCTTTGGAAGGATTTTCTGAATGTTGCTTCACCTTAATTTGTATCACAGTTTATTATTTTACTTTTTTTTATTTCATTAGTTTACTACATATACATTTACTACATTTTTCTTATTCTGCTTGAAATAATTCCTGCTCTTTTCAGCACTGCAACATTTTCAAATACAGCATGTTTGAATTATTATTATTAATGATTAGTTGTTGTTGTACGGGGAGAAAGGGATACCAGTGGTTGCTATAGTAGTTGTATGACAAATATATGCAGCACTCTATTGTGTATGCACTGACCTCTGTACAGTAGCTGTATTTGTACTTTGTATTTGTGAAATGGTTGCAGTTGTTCTAACACTTTTAGTTATTTGACAGTAATAGTGGTTATACTGCTGTAGTAGAAGCTGGTAGCAGTAAAAGTACTGGAAGCATTAGTACTAACACTACTAGTACAATACTACTAATAGTTGGGACCTGTTGGGATATGTTAATACATAATTTGGAGGAAGAGACTGATGGTCAGAGAGAAATACTGCTCAGCAAAATCTGACTGTTGTGCTTATCAGCATGACTTGGCATTCATTGGGAGCAACAACATTATAATTACAATCAGTTAGTCTGAAGGACGTTGGCATAATCTCTCTGAAAGACTCAACAGCGTACGAACAACACATTCCTCACTTGCCATTTTCCAAGAGGTTTCTGTCAGGAGCATTAATCGCGTACTATGGTCCCCGCGTACAGACGGATACAGAGTCACTTACAGACACTTTTGGGAGACACTCCACATACAACCTCCGTGCTGTGTTTCCAGCTGTGACGACTCTTGCCGTGATTGATCAGATGTGTGCTCCCACTGCCGAGACAGCCTCTGTAACAAGGTGGTGTGCCTTGTGTGTCATGTAAGCTCCCAGCCATTATCTCCCGGCCAGTACAGAGGACCTTGCTGTAACCCAAGCGGCGCTTTTGACCCGAGGCGCTCGGCTTGCCAGTGCCCAGCTCCCACTTGGAAATTAGTCACTCCCTGACAGGTGGGGATGGATGCCTGTGATCCCGGCCAGATTCATACGCTTTTTCACCCCCATCTATCATCACCCACGGCTCCTTTTGTCTCGGACTCTCCTCCTTCACCATTCCATTTCTGCTACAGACGGTTTGCTCTCTGGACATGATTTGATCACCGCTGCTTTTTGGCACGTGAAATAATGAACATAAGAACAGTCACGTGCACAGACACCGTTCATCCTCATTATTCACAGTACATGGGCTACAACTATGTCCAGTCCCAACCACATACGACTCTTACAGCTTACAAGAAATCAAAATATCTAACTTTGCAGCTTTTTCGCAATATTATAAGGTTATATTTCACCCAGTGCCATCAGTCGCTTCACTGTGAAGCTGTGTGGGAGACAGATTGTCAGAATCTGAGAGGACTGCCACACTATATAAGCCAAGTATGTTCTGAACTCTCTGCTATGATGCAGACAGTCTGTTTTTCTTTGTGGTCATCACTATTTAAGCACACTTGTGGTGTGTGTGGGGGTGCACTTGTGCACACGCAACTGTGAATGTGGGTGGGTGTAAAATGAATCAAGTGCAATGTGAGTAATCAGTCTTTTTTTTTTGCTTTTATTAATGAGATGTGTTTTTAAGTAGCAGAGATGGATCTGTCATTTTTTTGGCTCAACACTCTGAGCAGTGTTCAGGGTGCATTTTCTCTCCCACATATGGCAATATTGCTCTTTTGAAACTCACAGTGTGTGGGATGATTGTAAAGAATTGAGTGTTTAACACTCTCTGAAAGGACTTCTTTCTTTTTAACATAGTTGTAATCAAGCTGCATCAAAATATTGGTACACAATCACAAGAGAAAAACATGAGCAAAAACCTAAATCACACAAATAAGACAACTTTTTTTAGTCAGCACATTTACAGTCACTTTGTTCACAAGAATATTTATCAAATACAAAATTTTTACCAATGTAGAAAAAATGCAAGTTTTATCTAGATAGATAATTAAGCCTCTGGCCATTATAATGATGATGATGATGATGATGAACAGTTATTACTGAAAAAGGACCACTCCCTCAGGATCATCCACTTTTGTACGATCCGTTCACATGATCAGTTTTGTCATTCTGTCACTTTTTTTTTCAAAACATGTCTAAATACACTCTTTTTGCGTTCTCATCTCCATTGGACAACTCAGTTGATGGCCGTTTTATTCTCAAAAGATACATTTTGCATGGAGCATCACTTTAAAGCGTAAACATAACACATTTGAGGCAGTGAAGTCATGCATGGAAACATGACTGCAAAAGCTCATTTTAAAATCATATGCTAATGAACTGTGGTACCATTAAACAGAGAGCAGATTTCACCAAAGGGCATGTAGAGAGAGAGAAAAAAGCACTTCTTGTTTAATTCACTTGCAGGAGAAATTACCGAAATTCTTGCTTTGGAGCACAAAGAAAACCAGCAGTTTTAATCACCTGGTCTAGTTAGGCATATCTAGCGGAAAAAGAGAGTGGAGGAACCTAACCTTTTGACTTAAAGAAGCCACAAATGCAAAATCTTCCTCTCCCCCTGTCCTTTTGGTGCGAGGTTCCCTGCATCTTCGACCAATATTAACTTGATCAAAAGACAGTGGCTGGCCTCGGAGCAAACTAATATGCTCATTAGCATTGACGAGGGTGCCCGGGAGCAGTTCATGTGCATTAATGAAGTAAAGAACTGAGCCAAACAATCGTACCCAGCTAGCTTTGGAATGCGCAGCCAGCCACACGCGGGGCTCCCTAATGACCTGAGGATCTGAACTTGGGCAGAATTCAATAGGCCGTTGTAAAATGGCTTTGTTCAACAGCTCAGCACTGTTATCATGTATAGCTTATGGTGCTTTTGTAAATCCTGTGAATAATGTTCAACTGCCCCAAGTCGGATTTTATTTTTAAATGCAAACAAATGAAAATAGAGCACCCTCCCCTCCTCCTGCTAACTACATGTTGTTCCACTTGCAATGCAAGAAAACACTGAAAGAAAAAGAGAGAGAGAGGAAAAAAAACATTTTCCCTGCATATTTAGATATGTCACCCAGGGATATGTTTAATTTCCATGGATGAATTGCCCCTCACATTTTCCCTTCCTAAAACTGACTCACTGAAGCAAATGAGTTTTCACTCTTTTTCTTGGGGACAAAGGGTCATTTCATTACATTTTCTATCAACACCATGGATATGCTGTGTTTTATATTCTGCAGCCGAGATTATTCGAATTGATTGACCACTGACATTTTGCGCTTGTTCCTTGTGATGCAAATTTTAACTGCAGGAGATGGCAAAGGGCATTACTTTCAAAGTATTCACACCTGCCTCCTCCATCCATGGAGCCAGTCCCGGACGCAGACTGGCTACGGGGGCCGTGGCTTGCCACATGAACATTTGAAAGATGACATTTTATCAAGGCCATCTTCAGTTGTGAGTATGGGTGAGTGCAGACAGCGTTCAGGTCAATTGTCCCCTGTGTCCATATGTGCTGCAAGGTGTCTGTGCTGCCATACAAATTGAGCTCTCCCACTCCTTCTCGCCCCGCCTCTTCCTGTATTTCTCACTCTATCTCTCTCTGGCTTTCTCATGCATACACGAACTCACAAACACAGTATACAGAGTGAGAAACACTTAATATGAACTAAGAGGGATTACGGCAAGGAAACAACACGCAAATATCACCACAGTGAAGGTGCAAAGCTGAAAATATCTTCGTGCATCTAATTGAAAAAGAAAAAGACTCAAATCCCTTTCTCGGCTATTAAAAAAATCTCTTCTCTGCGCTGAAGAGCAATCTTCCCAAAAATTAGAGGCTTTGTGATATCGAAAGCAATCGTAAAGAATGCTCAGTGCCCGCGTGTGAAGTGGTAATAAAACTCGATGTGTGCATGAAAGAAAAAAAAAATACTATATGTCTAGAAAGGAAAACACACAAATGCTTTGTATGCCTCCAGCATCTATTGCTACTAACCACCCTGTGGGGCCTTGTTAGTCAGAAGCTACACCTAAGTGCAAGCAGCATGCAACCTAATTTGGCAGACACACACTGCACTAAATTAGATGCCTTCCTTTATAACCAGTGTTGCCTCAGCCAACAAGTTGCATTTGAACTCCAGCAAATAGAGGAGGTAGTGCCTGAACCAAATGATGGATTTTGGCTCCACCAGGCTGACCTTTGGCCGAGGTTATCAAGCATTTGCAAAAGGTGCTGTTGGTCCAGATTGAAATGAGAGAGCAGAATGGAGCTTCCCCGAGCATCGTGACCTTTGCTAGCCACTCCATCAGCTGCTCATCACCGCAGACTCATTTATCAGGCACAGCGCTCTCTGAGGAGGCTCACAGGTGCTGCCCCTGGATGGGGTCACATGACACGTCGGGTCATCTCACACGATCCTTCCTGGAGGCAATAAGCGAGGGGGAGGAAGCGCAGTCTTCACTGGTCAATACTTAATAGGATGGAGCTCTTCTGCATCGGTGCTAATTTGGCACAAGAGTCATATGATGGCGGATGGTCTTCTGTGGAGATGAAAATAGTTTCTGCCAATCTCTCACTGGCTGTCAGCGCGAGGCCTTTCGGTCGTTTGGGTTTTTAACTTGATACGGCGAAACCGAAGAGTGAAAAAGTTACACTTCTTTCTGACAAGCTTACAGCCTTTCTGACACACATTATAAGGACACTGTTTTGTTTCTCTGTAACACAGAAAGTATGAAAGAGCATTATTTAACACATTTAGAAAATGCAGGCTATTAAAGAAAAAGAATTTCTTTACATTTTGCAGGTAATGCCTGTAAAATACATGCAGTATTATGCTGGATTGTTGATGATTGTGAGTTGTGAGAATGGCCGAGCATTGGATATCTGTGCCTGCTGTCCATAATATTGATATTATATCTGCTCACTGTTTGCTAGAATGTGCTTCTACTAAGCAAGTCAACCTGCCCTTGATACTTAAAGGTTAAACTACTGTATTTTGTGAATTTTTCTATCGATGGCATATTGACCACATCTCTTAAGTTACAAATGGAATATTTCACATTAATACTTGAGGAAGGCAGAAAAACAATTTATTGAAATCTGTATCACAACAGATCCTTGAATATGATCCAGTCAATGGTTGAAAGCAGTCTACAGTGTGAATGCAACAGTATGCATTTAAATGGCCCATCCAAGTCATCCACTTCCAGTTTCATATAAATACCTTCAATGTAATCAGAGATTTCAGACATATTGATGTTAAATTCTCTACATTTTCAATAGTTTCTTTAAAAAATAGTGCCATTAAAAACATTGCTGATTACTGAATGTTTCTAAATGAAGATCTGTCATAAGTTTTAAGCTCTGAAAAATGTTTCAAGCTTTTTCCCTTTATTGTATGATTTTTTAAATGAAGACATCAATTGATTTCTTAGGTTTCTGACACCATCCACAAACGTCAGCTCCTTATTAAGCTCAGACAATAATGAGCCTCTCAGAAATAGGACGGAGCTCCTTAATGATTATTTTTGGCTGTAATTTGAGGAATCACTGACAGGAACGACAACGAGCAGTGACCCCTCACAGTTTAAACGCAGCTTGACGTAGAAAGTGAGAATGGCTGTTAATCATACAAAGGAAATGATATTGAAACCCTTTCATATCTGACTGTGGCTGCCTTGTGAGATTTAGGTTTTTTCTTGGTGACGCTGTATATTAATTGATTCACACACAAAGGCCATATGCCAGGCACTTTGTCTTGACTGCAGAATAGAGTGTCTTAGCCAAACCATTATAAAATAGCTTAATTACTCCTCTGAATGCTATTGTAACACTGAACACACTGAACAGAATGAGGCAAGCCCAATGCTGCCTAATACTCATACTTTTATATCAATATTGATGTTAAAATCTGGGCCAGTATTAAATTAATTACCCAGAATCTGTAAAAGCTGGTTCATTTAAGTATGAACTAGATCCATTTCTAACCACTGAAAGATGATTTAGAAGTGCTGTTTTTTGTTTAACATTAACATAAATAATTCCTGCAGCAGACCTGTGCCTGACCTAACTTAAAATTCACGATGGCCACTATTAAAATACGCACTTTCACTCCAAGTACTAATTGGCTGCAGAAACCGTTCAAGTGAACGTTTCATCCAGAGAAAGCGAGAGTCACAAACTGTTGTTTCTTACTTGTATTTTTAGTGCAAATTAGCTGGTTTGCTGATTATGTGAGATCTACTGATACCCCGTTAAATAATTTGGTGGTTACTGAAATGACTTTTTTACTGCTGTGCTTTAATTGAGTAAGAGGTCAATAAAAAGTAAAGTTTCAAACATGTTGCTGCATGTTTTTTCTTCTTTTTTTATCACACTGACACAGTATGCCTCAGTGTGAAGATCACCAGCTGGAGTCTGCAGTGGGCATCTTTCTGGAGACTGCAGTCTTGGTGATAACAGTCAGGGGTAGATTAATTCCTGTTATATTTATTAAACTTTGATGTGAGAAGCTGAGTGAAATAAAATGGACAAGAGTGATTCAAATATAAACAAATCCATGCATATTTACAATGAATAGTAAATACTAACGTAGAGAGTTGCAAATGTAGCATGTCAGAATGGTATGTTAACTGAGCACTGATTTTTCATTGAGACATTTTCTGATCAAAATGTGAAGGAACATATTTTCCTCTCATATAATTAAGTTGATGTGACACATACTGCATGGCCTGCATGAAATGTTTCTATAGAAATTAATGCCTCAAGCAAAGCATGCAGTGTATCCTGTGACATGACCTATGTAGTGCATGATGGGATCTTTTTAAACACAAACAAAATAATCCAGTTTCATACCAGCCTTTAAAAGTAAACAGATTTTTATTATTAGGAAAATAAATCTTCAGGACATCTTTATTGTGCTGCTGCTCTGGTGTATACTTTCCTAAAACGTAGTCTACACTTGCCTCAGCGTTATATTTTTGGACTACATCTGTTCTTATAATACATACGGTGTCCACGGTCTGAGGCATCATAACCCATATGTTAGGCGGTGACTCAAATCAACCCCTGTAAAAGTAATGATGGGCGGTTCGTGACACGCATGAAGACTCCGTTACGTGCCACACTCATTTACAAGCAAGCGGCTCAGCTCCGCTCTGTGCCAGTCATAACTCAGCCATTTTGTGAGGGACAGCACAGTGGATGAGGTCAGACCACAGACGCTGCTCACTGGCTGATAATAGCTAATGGCTTTGAGTGGTCTTTGGAGTGGGAGCCAAGCAAAAAATCCTGATTACATTCATATTCAGACCATACAGCGTGAACTGATCAAGGACTTTTTCTCTACCTCTGAATGAGGCGGCACTCTGCCTCGAGATTGTCTCTTTCAATTGTCTCGATCAATTGCAGATTACTCAACAAGAATCTAGTCTTCTGCAAGTGAAGGGTGAATTGGATGAGAAATTTTTAAAAATGATTATTGTTGAGGTCCTTACATTTCATGACGACACCACCCCTGTATGAGTGTGTGTACTTTATTGCAAGCTAAGCCTGCTTTAATATTCATCTCATCTGCGCGGCATCCAACATATTTGCATGCATCGGTGCATAAGCTGCTGTACTTTTCAAATAACTTGCTTCTGAAGGTGTCTCTGGTGACATGTCGCAGCTATTTTCTGCTTAGGGCCACATATTAGTAAATGTCAGTGTTGTTGAGCTGGCTTAGGCGCTGACTTAATGCACTGCTGAATCGGTGAATTGACCTTAGACCCTGACACCACACACTTCAGCTCATATTAAGACAATGCGGTCAGGGCGCTGAGCTGC
This sequence comes from Amniataba percoides, assembly GCA_037176925.1. Taxonomy (NCBI): domain Eukaryota; kingdom Metazoa; phylum Chordata; class Actinopteri; order Centrarchiformes; family Terapontidae; genus Amniataba; species Amniataba percoides. The sequence goes on along the minus strand of JBAJHX010000049.1, from coordinate 4,882,918 downwards.
GACTTGATTTTGACAGACATGCAGTCGTTATCTCTGTTGGCCGCCACTAATCATATGCCTCCACAGAGTAATGGCTCAGGTCACCGGGATGACAGAATTTCAAGGGCAAAACCCACCCGGCGTTTCTGTTTCAGACGAATAAGTCATCCGGCGAGTTAGCCATCACACGAGGCACAGTGTGACCGCAGTGGCACAAGGTGCAGCGCGCCGCAGCTATTTAAAGTCAATAAAGGCATTAATAAAGAGCTTCAATCAAGTGAATCTGTCCAAAGGTAATAATTGAATGACTCTCCGAGGCGCTTAAGTTATGTTACGCCCTGCGTAATTGCGCGACACAACTGGGCACATCCTACTCTGAGATGAAAATAATACGTTTCCACCTCATTTCGTCCAACTTCCAATTCTTTATTTAGCGGTATACCCTCTAATTACAGGGCTCCTACACGTTCAGCTTGACATGGATATCCTGCAGGAGAACAGATCTGACTGTTGATCAAGAGTTTTGTAAGTAAAAAATCCCTCTAACTTCTTCAACCTTTGTGTTTTGTAGCTAAATCTTAAATATTTACATGCTATAATGCCAGTTCTGTTCTTATCTATGTTTATATTACAGAAGAAATCATGAGATTGTTGTGTACTGCATATTATAAATCAAACCTAAATGTACTTGTGCATGAAGGACAAAGCTAAAGCACACTGAGATACTCTTGATTGTTACAGCCTCTGGAAGAAAAAGTTGATAATTGGATTTGTGTAAAGCCATTTGTCATCAATCAGGAAACTGTCACGCGTCTCCTGAGGGGTTAAACAAGTATGATCACCAACGCCAGAAATCATCACTATTATCACAGAAATTCACAGCCATTTGAAAGCTTGAGTTGTTTTTCTTCTCTTCGCACCATTCTCTTCCTTTTCAGAGTCTTGTTTTTTCCCTCCTCACCTACATGAGCATTACTGACACCAGTTCTCCCGAGGAAAGAGAATAGTCCGATTAGAAATGATTGCCTGCTTGTCCCTGTTGCCGTGTCTCCAAGACTTTCTCACAACCATTTCACATTATCGTCATTCACTGCGGTGATCTTCTCATCTGCATGGTGGCAGCCCAACCGCCAGCACAAGGACAAGAAATTGGACCTCAGCAGGGAGCTAAATGTGCCTTCACTCCCAACAATCCTTTTAATCTTTCATCAATCACGTGGAAGCAGCTCGAAGCCCTGATCCTATTACAGTTTGAGGAGAATAGTTTAGATTTGACAAGCATGAGAAGTGCGGTGAAAGTTTGCCATGCAAGAAAGTTGTGATGGGAGCCGGGTTTGGCTTGGCAATTTGACGAGAAATCCTCAAACTGGTTTGCTAAAATTGAAAGCAAACAAACAATTGGAAGTGGTATTTCACTTGCTGTCAACACAAGGATCTTGAGAGATCAAAAAACAGAGAGGGTTCGAAAAATTGTTTTCTTCAGCTGCACTGAAAAGTGGCAATCACACAGGGCCGGTGAAATGCAAACCCCAAACAAGGTCTGATTTTACAAAGTCTGCTCAGGCCAAAGTTACTCTTAAGTGGCCAATTTAGAAATAAAGCTGAAGAGTAAAAGGTGGTTCATCACAGCTCGAAGCTTTTCTAATAGTAATTCACCAAACATTTTGGGTTCAAGTGTGCTCCAAAATCAAGACCAATGAGCTGGAAAGGTGATTTAGAGTAAATAAGGAGTCTCATTACAGAGATGGTGTTGCTGTACTGAAATGAGCAGTGCATCTTATACTTGTTGCCTCAGGTTTGGATGGCAGAGTGTAATTGAGATACAGTACTATTGGTTCGTAGAAATCTTTCACCGGGTTATGATATTGAACCAATAAATAATGTAAATTCCAAACCGAATCTGGCAATCGTTAACATTTCAAAAATGACAAGTTTAATGTCTAATTATCCTGAGATGCTAAATCATCACACACTGATAATTCTGTCTGTGACTCACAGTTGTGAAGAAAGTAGGATTTCATTCTTAGCAAAAGCCTCTGAATTGAACCACTTTCAGCTTTCAAAGCTGAAGTAATATTGCTGGGAAGAGGCAGTTTTATTTATTTATTTATTCTGCACATCCTCTGACATAACACTTACACACATCCATAATATATACTTACATAATACCAGGGGCCTCTTTAATAATGAATTTTCTGCTCTGTTATTTTGCAGTGTCATCTTAACGCGTACTCTTAGATTCTTCTCTTCCGACCAGCGGAGAAGCGTTTAAGGTGACACACCATTTAAGGTACCAATAAGAGAAAAACTGATGATGATGGTGAAATATGTCTGCTGAGCAAAATGCAAATCTATTGGGAGCATAATGGCATATAGCGGTAATTGCTAGCCTTATGCTGTTATTAGTGTTTTTGTTCACAGAAACAGTGAAACAGCCATCACAGTTCTGACGCTGATGCACCAAATCTGAAGAGACTATAATCTCCAAGTGATTTGGGTTTTTTTTGTTTGTGACGTTGAGGAAGCAGTAAGTTTCTGTGATTGCTAACAATCTCCACTTTAACATTAAGCTTTCGGATTTTAAAACAGAAACTAATGTGTGCACCAAACATGCCAGAGATAAATATTTGAAAGTAGCAGTATTCAGAAAACAGGATTGTGTCTGGGTTTTAACACGGAAGTTTATCTGAGCTCAGGTGACGTCTGTAAGCTGCCACACTTTGTGCTCAAATGCTCCTCAGGGGACACAAGAGCCAAAATATCAAAGAGCTGCTGTTTAGAACAAAGTGTATATTCTGCTGTTTATTGATGTTCTGCTGGTTTTGATTCACCAATTGCTGTGGGCGCATAAAATAACAAAAAAATAATTGAATCTGCACAGCCTCAATTATGAGTAATGGGAGACTTTTCTCTGCACACCTACGTTTTGATTTACCCCTGTGAGGTGTTTCTTTTTCATATAAAGGATTCATTCAAAAATACCTCCAAGGTGGCTTCAAGTCGAGTAAAATATACATAAAGAAAGTACTCATCTCCCTAAATAAGTTCTGCTGTGTCAGATAAGATGCCATATAATAAAATGCCACTACTGCTTTACAGGCAATACAGCATATCAAGAACTGAGAACCCCACATAGAGTATGGCTGTGTTTCCTAATGATTTCCTTTGTTCATTAACAAAGAAATGGGAAAATGAAAGGAGGAAAAAAAAAGAAGACAGGGAGTGGGGGTACAGCATAGCCAAGCATTCCCTAATTACGAGTTTTATGGGGCATATAATTTGAGTTACAGCAGTGAGCCTTGATTCAAAAGCAAACACTTTTTTTTCTCCTTTGGATATAAGAAGAAAATAGTGCTGCAGACTCAAATCTCATAAGAAAGTCATTCACAAACAGACTGTACTATATGCTATTGATTAACAACACTGTGAACACTTTAAATTATTTATAATTGATAGTTTTACCACAGATCAAGTCATTTTGTTTAAAGTTTTGATTGTCACTGATCTGATGTTTGATGCACCCACTACCCAGAGACAACACAAAGAGATATAGTATCGTCGGTGACACAGTTAAAATATTTCTTTCTGCGTACTCTCTCCATCCACATACAGCATGTTCTAATTATAACAGCGATTATGAGAGCAGACAGCCATGCACACACACACACACACACACACGTTGCATAATTGTCACTTCTCTGAACAGGTACTGTATCTCCATCTGGAGTTTTGATGAGGAGAACAGCTGTACAGCTGTGATATAAATACATTGTTTGATGTATATCTCTGTGTTCTCCCTTTTGTATAATTTTGAGGCTCATTTCGCAGAGCACCGTTTTTTGCAAATCATACTTATTTACTTCAGGAGAGTTTCAGGTTTCCCTTGCTTCAGGTGTTTTAATGTGTGGTTGTTGGTACCACACATCTGATGATCACCAGGACATTCAGAATAAGGTGTACAACGTCCAGTAGACAGTATATTTTTCAGCCATAACTACTAAAATTAATATAGATACATCCTTAATTCAAGATCCTAAGGGGATGGTCAAGAAATCAATTAAAAATTAAGTGACAGGAATAATGTTCAGTGTTGGCAGACGTTTGCAGTCTCTAAGTGCCCTCTTCTTTCTACTGTTTATACTTCTTAAATGCAGTATAGCTCAACATCTGCCAATGTTGTTAGTATTATGATCTATACATACTTTATCAACTCCTGCCTGGTAATTGTACATGTGTACGTGGTGATCATTTTCTTCTATATTCTCATTTATCTTCTGCTTTCTTTGCTTTTTTTCCAATTATTCTCTGCTGCTGCAGTGGCCCACTTTCACCACAGAGATCATTAATGTTGCATCTTATTTTACTTTAAACCTTCGATAAGAGATTCATTTGGTCACTTGGGTGCAGCGGGAGCGAGTTGTTAACACAACACTGACAAAGCGTATCATCCTCATCAAGCTGAAATGGCAAACTTGTTAGCAAACAGTTGCTCATATACCATCCAGCAGAAATAAGCAACATTATCATTCATCTGGAGCCATGTTTGTGGCCGTGTAATAAATTTAAGTCCAATATTCACTCTCCTTTAGCTCCGTTTTTTGGTATCTGCCAACTCCTGAGGGAAATATCTGGCTCTTGAGTTGCTAAATGCTCCACTATGTTCACCAGTTAGTAGCTAACTGCGTCTGTCTGCCTTTTATCTTGCTGAAAAAGCTTTTTCTTTTTGAGCTTTTTTTTTTGCTGAAAACATCTGCCCGCTGTGGTCGAAATGACACTATGCGAGTGTTGAGAGTGAACCAGAAAAGTAAAATTGGACAGCAGACAGCTAAACAACACACTGAATCTTCTTATAAAGTACTGTCAAGCCAAAAAGGGGGCTGCAGAGTGTGTGTGATAATTCCCTGTAGGGTGATCACAACCATCATTGATTGATAAATGACTATAGACACAATAGATTTAATTTTTAAATTAGCTGCAAAGTGTCCTAAAACAAAGGTGATTTTGATCAGACAATAGTGCCCAATTTGAGTTTGTTGTTGTTTGGATGATCAAAAGCAAAACTGATGCATTGTGCTGGCCATGTTTGTAGATGAAGTTAAAATGTAGATTTGGCTTACGATGCACAATATGGCACGCCGTTTGTTGGTTGAATGCAGACTACCACTGTGCGCTCCAAGAGATGCATCAATTTAGTTTTCAAACACGGGGCCAACGTGAAAAGCGGCGCATAACCGGCGAATTACTGCCAACCACCTGCAAACGCGAGCCTGAATGCAGCTCCTCAAACTGAAACTGGCCCCCTTTTTTTCCCTCCTGTTGCCCTGGTCGACAGCAAATCTCACATTCCCACAATGACACAACCACAATACCGGCCCAGTCCTCGGTTTTACATTTGAAAGCATATTTAACTTTTCACTCATCCATTCACAGCCCCTGTGAGCAGTAAGACTCTGAGCCTGGCCAAGATTAGCTTTTGGCAGACAATGCAGTGAATTAAAGGCCACACATGGCCCCTCTCTTGTTCTCTGGGTGACCAAACACACTTCTAGGGCCAGGAACTCTTGACCGGTCTTTTTAACCCGCAAGAAGAAACTAGGAATTGGAGATAAGTATAGGCCTGTGGCAATGGATTTAGGATCAGACCCCGGCCAGACAAGCGTTGTCAGATGGAACAAGACAGATGGTCTTTTTCCTCGCTAACCTACCAAACTCCAGTGTCAAAGGTGCCAGCGTAGGTTGAGGAAAGCTCCCGTGCATGTTGTCAAATGACGAAATATTTAGCAGAGCTGTTACACTTCAGTTTGTCCATGAAGACATCTGGGAGCCTGCAGACAGTTCGGCTGCAAACCTCAGCACTTTAAATAGAAAACAGTCTAAACGTCACCCCCGCAAAATGAGATGTTGTGTCTCGAGGGGCTCCACTGTCTATGAATGCAGCAAACTTAAGCCCATGTTGCTGGGTTTTTTTTTTTTTTTTTTTTTCACAAACAAGTTGATGCCTTTCAGCTGATTAAACATATGCCCCCAACATTTAATTATTGACGGAAAGAAAGCCTAATTTAAACAAAAATTACATAACCACATCCCTTCCAGGTAAATGAATAAATAAACTGGTGAAACTCTACAACTGCTAGAAAAAAATCCTCCCAGGAATCACAGTTATTATATACAAAAAATTACAAGAAAAACCTCATCTTGATCGTAATTTATTGTCATGACTTAGCATATCGAAGCTGGGTCTTTTACATATCTGTCTTTTAAGCACGACTGGGGGTCTACTTATCCAGGTTTTATAGATAAGATGTGTCTTTAAATCCTTGTTCACTGTCCTCTGAAATGTCCCGTGGTTGGTGAAAACACATCCACAAACCAGTCGTCATCACAACTTAATGGCATGTCTCCACTACTGCATGCTGCACCAATAAGGTCTTGAATTTTGATTGATTTCAACTCAATATTTAGTAATATTATGCAACACTAAGTAAGAAAACAGATGCACAAAGTCATCTCACACAGGCACCAAGCCCAGCAGGATTAACACAGGACACCCTTTGTGCATAAATTGTAATGTTCATCTAATAATGATGCAATAAGACACTACAATTAGTCATGGGTGTGTTTGAAAAGCACCACTAATTAATTTTTTTTTTGTTCATCTCTTTGTGTCTGTTTTTCTTGGATGGATTTGGACATCTCATACATGGATGTTTCATCTTTGCTCGGTGGGATTCTCCTTTTTTTTTTTAATAAGGACTGTTCAGTTTATTCTCTCTCTCTCTCTCTCTCTCTGTGAGTAAAACCATGCAGGGGGGAGGTGGGTGGGGGGGAGCAGCAGGAGGAGCAGGCGGATGTTTGGAGCTGACTCCACCGTAGTACCTAAGGGGGCGACCACGCACAGCCGCGCCTCCTCCCTGCTCCCAAACTCGTAATTGTAAATCGTGAGGGACCGACGCTCGCTTGTCACCCACCTCCTCCTCTTCCTCCCACCTCCTCCTCTTCCTCCCTCCACAGCACGTCGGCGGCTGGAGTGTCACCTCGTCTCCCCCCGCGGTGTGTCCGGGGACTGTTTCGCACTCGGAGGATTTATTTTATTTTATTTACTTTTTTTTCATCATTATTTATTGTGAGTTGTGTGTGTGTGTGTGTGTGTGTGCGCCTCCTCCGGACGGCTGCCTCCTCTCTCATCCATGTGCGCCTCCGTGTGAGCGGCAGGAGCACCTTGGAAGAGCAGAAGAAGAAGGAGGAGGAGGAGGATTTCTCTCTCTCTCTCTCTCTCCCTCTCTCTCTCTCTCTCCTGCCGTACCGTGTCGTGCACAGAGGAAATACACTCGCCTGCTCGGGCTACAACCGAGACGGAGACCAAGTAGACGCATAAGGGCTTTTTTTTTTTTAGAGATCATCATTATTATCATTTTGAAAAGGGGGGGGGGTGACTATATCGGCGAATTGTCAACGGGACAGGCCTGCTGCTACATCGGATGTGTCTTCAGAATGGTAAGCATTAATATTATTCTCGTTTAAAAAAAAAAAAAAAAAAAGCTCATTACCGCGGTGAGCCTCACGCCGGCGTTGCGGCGCATCCTGCAGCAGAGCGCGGAGGTAGCCTCGAACACCCCCCGTACCTGTGTGGTTATCTGTTTTTTTTAGTGCTGTTTGTTCGTGCTTCCTTTGGTAAATGCGCCTCGGACAGTGTGGAGGTGTGTGTGTGTGTGTGTATGAGGAGGGTTGGGGGGTGGTGGTGAGAGATTTACGGCTTCGCAGCGCTGCACGGTACCTGCCTGCCTCTCGGATTTTTTAAAGACCGCCTTGGTGTGAATGTGATCGGTAAGAAGGCGTCAAAAAAGGTAAATGAAAAGAAGTCAGTGGTCGTCGCCTCCCTCCAGCAGGCTTTCAGGGGACGGGGGTGGCTGCGGCGCGTCCCCCCCTCCCTAAATGATGATGCGAGGCAGGGCACATAAATAACGCATGGAGACGGGAGGACTGGCTGCTTTTTCTCTGCATTCAGAAGGAGATGAGAGTGCTACAACCGTGACTCCTACAGCTGTGTGCGAGTTACATGACAATGTGTGCTGTAGTTTGGATTTAAAGATGTACCCCCCCACCCCCTTTCATTTCCTTTTTTAATACAGGTGAGTTCATATAAGTTTGTAGTAGTCTTTGTTTGTAGTGCAGTGCCAACCCAGTAGATTGTGGTCTTGGTGATTGGTGGTCTTGCTTTAAATTCAGCAGCTTGGTGAGGCTTTGGGATGACAAATGTGTAGTTTTGCTCCAAACAGCATAAGTAAAATCCTCACATGGGTCTTTTCCAAAGAAATACAATGGTTTTACCACTAAAGAGAAATCTAAATCTAAGCATACTGCTGTAGTTGCTGTCAAGAAATTTCACTTCAACATAATCCACAGGTCTCTGTGGGTGTTTTGTGTGTGTGTGTGTGTGTGTGTGCGCGCTGGTAAAGCTTTTAAAAAAACGTGCATCATCACATGAGGTCTCAATCAAACCAGCCAAATGAGGTGAGATGAATGAAGGTGCCTCGCCCGTCCTAATGTGCCGCAGTTCACAAATATTCAAGAGTGGAGGAGTAAAAGCTCTGGTGGGACCCCTGGGAGTCATTGTTGGGGCCCCTGCACGCAGCTTAGACCAGCTCTGCAACTTGTAACACTAACACAGACACACACAGACACACACACAATCACCTCTGAGTGTTGTGATGTGGTACTACTCACGCTGGTAGCAGATTTTGGACCTACGCCACATTATACCGATGATTACTGGTGCTGTAAATTTGAATTTCTTCTGTAAAAAACAACAAAAGTAGACCTGAAAAATAAATCTTAAAACGTGGAGAATCTTAAACCTTTGTGTCAAAGCAAAATCTAGTAGTTCTTGGCTACATCCTCATTTAAATGAATACTTGAAAGATCGATTTTGGATAGAAAAATAAAGGCATTTTCAGCCTGTATTAGTTCTCAAACTTTTCCCAGGATATCTAGACTATTAAGAAACTACTCTGTGTGTGTTTGTGTGTGTGTTGGGTGAGGGGGGGATTTTTTTTGCATATAATAGAGCTCACAAGTGCCGCCATTGGCCGTAGCAGGATACGTGACCTCTGATATTAGAGGTTAAATCCAAGGGAATCCAGGGGCCCTCCATCCTCTGTGGCGAGTGTTTCGTGGAGGCATCAAATGAGTAGTCTGAAGTTGTTAGGTCCCGCCGAGGTTAACCTTTGTAGAACAAGGCTGCATTCTCCCAGTTGTCTTTGTCGTGCTGATGAGCTCCGAGAAGCAGCCTCGGCACTAGTTCTCTGCATGATAAGAGGGGAAACAACCCACCCTTTGTGATCGCAAATGAAAAATCTGTTGCTTGTCTTTCCGCCTTTTGTCGTTGTTTCATTGTGAGCCGAGCGCGCTAAGAACAGATTTGCTGAAAGAAGGATGACGTGTAAAGTTGCAGTCGGACCTTGTTATATTCCATAAACGATTGTTGTGTTTGAGCGAACGTTGGCAGCGTACGGGGGCAGAACGATGACAGAGAGGAGACAATGAAATGCCTCCGTCCCTCTGGAGTTTTCTGCCGGGATATTGTGTATTTCAAGTAATAATTGTTGTGAGAACTGTACGGTCAACCGGGGAGAGAGAGGCTGCATTTGAAGGATCCTTTGGATGGTGAAGAGAAAGTTTTCCATGACCTTTTGTGGCTCAGTGGGAAGAGCTTTACAAAAGAAATAATCTTTACTGAGAGTAAAACATAATCAGCGAAGCAGCATTTACCTGCTTTGCCCGACAAAAAACCTGGAAATTAAATAGATCTTCATGTTAGTAAATTTAAATCTACCTTTTTTTTATATTTACATGGAAATTATACATTTGTTTTCCCTGTTATTATTCGTTTTTTCACCTTAGCAGCACTGAGCACAGCAAAAGCAGAGGTGAATTTTCTAGCCCGGAGCATTATGTTTAGTTGAAGCTGCAGTCTGTCGTCTTGTGATTTATCACACGTTGAACTAATGGGTAGCTGTCACAATTACACCACTTTAAAGCTGGACTCTCTCTCTCTCTCTCTTGCTCTCTCTCTCTCTCTGACACTCACACACACAATCCACTCATTTTTTCCAAAGTTGACAGGACAGCTCCAGACGTGTGATAAGTTGAGGACACGGCAGAAACAGAAGCATGCGGTGTTACCAAGTGACCAGTTAATTGGTGCAGTGTGGCTGTATTTATTTGTGTGTGTGTGGACGAATACACACTATATCGAATCTGTAGTTTGTGCTTAATGTGCTGCTTCTTCCCACCTTTCTAACTGGAAAATTAGAGAACTGAAGTGAAAGATATTTTTGATTTTGCCATTGTCGACTTGACCTGGGTTTAAAAATAGAATTCGATTGTTGGTTTGAGGCAGTGTGTGTGTGTGTGTGTGTGTGTTATGTGTGTTTTCAGGAAGCTTTGTGGGTTTCTTGTCAGATGATAAATTTAAAAAAGAGAAACGTGACAGGCACTAGCAGAAACATTTAAAAAGCTGAGGCGTGTTGAGATAACTAACGAGTCTACAGAGCAGTCCCCAGTCAATTTCACCTTGGCCTTGTTAGCTCCAAAGTAAACATAAATCAGGAATTCATCTTCAGTGTAAACTGCACAGACTTCTGTGCATTGATTAAACAAAAAGAACTACAAATTCCCAGATAAAAGGTAATCTTTAGTTTTGTCTCACTTGATAGCTTTTCACTTACAGATTATATAAAACAAATGATGGAAAATATGAAATGAATTTTCACATCTACTTGTGCTGAAACCCTAAAAACCAAAGACTTAATTTTAGCATTTTGACGAGGGATAATCCACTTTAATAAGAACATTAAACATTATAAGCATTTGGATGAATATGTTAGATGTTTCTGCACATTCCCTGTTACCCTGGAGGATTGCAGTGTTCACTTTTTCCCCTAAAAACCAACAGATCCATTTTTCAAAGAAGTGGAATCTTACACCTGTTTGGTGCTCTGAAAGTTAGAATCGCTCAAACAAAGTACTCGAGGAGTGAGGTTGGGGTTGAAATTATGCACTTGAGCCCCCAGACACAGGATAGGATTTCTCCTCTTGGGCACTCAGAACAGACTCCTCTTTGTGTCCAACGTTTCATAGCATGCATGTAGCAATTTTAAGATGACTCTCAATGCCACAGACGCTAATGACAGTCTGCAGGTGTGGTGCCCATTATCCTTACAGACTCAGCTTTGATATGCTCTTGGTATGTTCTCGCTCAGTGCTGCGGCAGAAAATGTTTCTGTACATGTAACTGCAGATCATATTAGAATATCTGACAGAGCAGAAACTTCATCCTCAAATAGGAAACTGGGGGTTAGTTGAAGTGAGAGCACACCTACAGTGAGGGCCATTGTGGGAAGTCCCACTTAATGCATTCAATTAGCATCTTTTACTTTAATATAATACAAACAAGACTTTTTGTATGTGCAGACGACACTTATAAAAGTCACCAATTCACGATACAGCACTCACTCTGGGAATGTTCGTGATTATGATATCTGGCTATGTCAGCTGGATTGCTAAAAGACATTCAGATGTTTAAGGGTGAAATCTTAGACAGTATTTTTCTCCCTTTTCCTCTCAGATGTGCGTCAGCATGTGAGATCTCGTGGGAAAACATGAGATAACTAGAAAAGTTCCAAGGACGGCAAATTAGTTGGTACACACGGGCCTGAATTTCACATTCAAGTGGCATGAGGGACAGTTGTGAAAATGAAAACAGAACGGTGGTTAAAGTAGAGGTAGATGCGCTTAACAAGGTAGTTTCTTCACAGCCTTAAAATTACTCCAGAATGAAATCAAAGTCCCTGCAGTCTTAGAGAGCCTACATGCTTGAAATCGACAGAGCGCAGGGTCCTTTGGGCTGGTTTGCAGCATATGAGACCTTTACATTTGAGTAACCTAAAGAAGTCCTGTGGTTTGATTAGTAGTCGTTGTCTCTTTTTTATACATTCGAGGAGGTTTAGAGGTAGAAGGTATAATGGTGCTGTCTCATTCCTGCTTTTAAGCATGGTTCTGGACCAGTAATGGGGTGGGCAGCCATCTCAGGAGGGTCATTAGATCTGATGGTTGCCTCACACGGTTGTTAACAGCCAAATAATATGAGGCAATTTCACAGGACCAGGTGCACTTACTGGTGCCAACACTTTATATTCTCAAGTTATACTGTAATGCTTCAGCCAAGCACAATCAAATGTGTCCCGATCATGAGAATGCAGTCGGAAAGTTTCTGTGGTAGAAGTTTTGAATTGCCTTCATTAAGCACCATTCGACTTGACAATAAGATAAGATAAGCTTTTATTGATTCCTGGAGGGGGAATTTGGTTGTTGCAGCAGCACAAGGACAGAAATGAGTAAAGATAAACAGAGAAAGTGAAAAATAATTAACAGGGGGTGTGTGAAAGTAAAATGTATCATTGTTACTATCGTTGCTGTCAGTATCTCTAACTTGCTGTCACATAACTCAAAATGTGGTTGCACTAAAAAATTGTTCCTGCTCTTTCTTACAAACCATAAAAGTTAATATTTGTAAATACACAGGAAGATGGCAGTTAAAACAGGAAAATGGCATTCCCCTTTAGCCCACATCACACAGTGTGCTCGGTCTAATCTGTGTGTTCGTTTGCACAATGTTGTCTCTGTGCATCACTACAAAGGCATCACAGGAGGTAGAGCAGATTAACTTGAGGTTTACTCGCACTACAGAGCCATGAATCAAATGTTGATAAGACTAGCTAGATAGCAATCGCCCTGGTGTGACTATTGAAAACTTTTTTTTTTGGTGTGGTGCGAGTGAAATGGTCGACAATGGTGCATGTAAAATGGAGACCTGGGGGGTATTCCACGAAGCTCGATTAACGGAAAGCCTGGCTTATTTTGGTAAGTCTGGCTCATTTTAGACAGAGTTCCGTTCCATCAACGTGGCTTATCTGAATGCCCGCTGAGTAACCATGGT
>JBAJHX010000049.1:4840843-4869842 GCA_037176925.1 Amniataba percoides | reverse complement strand
AGATGGAGCTAGTTCAAGCGAGGCTTTCTCCAGTCAGCCTGGCTTTCTTTAGCCACGTTGGTGGAATACCCCCCTGTGGCAGCAAATTAAGTTTACGGATAAAGTCAAAAACCGAAAAGAAACGCTTCACAAATGTGATGTCAAAGTAACTGCCATCAAACAATTTGCTCTAATAGAGCAGATTTGGCAACACAGGCCCTACAAAGCTTTATGTTTGATTGCCCATCACGCGCTTGAAAAAAAAAAAAAAAGAAGGAAAAAAAAAACTCCACTGATGGAGAGAAATTGAGGCTGACCATTTCAAACTGCTCCCAACTACTGCTCACAGACTGACTCTGCCCAACTGTCGGGTCAATGTGTTTTACACCACTAGAGTTAAATGCACTGCAGCAAATTGCCCCCACTCACGTTGTTGTGTGTACGCTGTGGCCAGCTGCAGCCATGGACGGCCCCATAAAAAAAAATAAACAAACAAAAAAAAAAATGCTCGTAATCTGATGACTTCCCCTCGTGTTGAACTTGGAAAAAAAAGTGACAGGAATAATAAGATGCCCGTGCATTGTTTGAAGGTCACGTTTTGGAGGGCGATTTGGCTGACAGGCATCACATTCCTCCAAGCGATCAGACTAACAAAGTGGCATCTTACATTTTCTGCATCTTCGAGTCCTCCCATCAGAACAGGCTCCCCAGTGGCATTTCATCATGACTAGGATAATCTTATGCAAGATAGTGAAACGGCAGTTAATTTGCAGGTAATTAAACCCTTGTGATTTACAGTTGGAAAAGCAACATATACAGTAAGGCTGCAGTCTGTAGGGCCGTGTAATGTTTTGAATGATAATACTGCTACTCTGCTGTCAGGTCATCATTTACAATGACTGTATTGCAATTCCAGCTTACATATATCTAAAAAAGCTCAAGATTTTTTTTTGTAAGAAAAGTGGTGGCGGCTCGTAAAAATTGATACCTACTGATACTGAGTTGTGCATGTGGCATTTATCCTGTCACAGCAGTGACTGGTGGGTTTAATAACGTCAACTTTGTGCGTTTTTTGCCGCAGGCGTAGCAGGCTTTGATTAGCGAAAGAAACTCACGAACGTTTGGATAATTATCATGTTATATGTTTTGTTTATTTAAAATGCTGTAATTTAAAAGCCCTAATTTAATCCGGGGGTCATTTATTGGTCGTGACAGAGGCTGCAGTGCATGGGCAAACAACATTTTTTTATACAATCATAAGACATTAATGACCGTGGATGGTATTTGTCTCTTTGGATTTCAAATGAAAATGAAAAACAAAGCTTCCACGAGGTTGACTGCAGGCATGACTGAGAGAGGCCTACGATAATTTCAGTCTTCAGTATTACAGAACATTTATGAGTTTTAACTTCACAGTATTTGGCTACAGCGCCACACTCTCTTTAGAGCCCGTGCTAATTTGTTGCTGTGAGTTTAAGCTGTGATTGCCACGACACGGGCATTTTTAGAGGATATAAATTAAGGCTACATTAAAGGGAAGGTGCAGGACATTTAGAGGCTTATCGTACCCCTCGCTGATTAAGCCCCCTCTCAAGATATTAAAACGTTTTTCAGATCAGAGCTTTTTCTTCTCATAAGGTTGGCTCCACTTCCCTGTCAGCATCTGTTAGTACCTTGTCTTCCAAATTGCATACAAGTAATTTTATATGCTTCTAGAAGTGTCGTGAAAGTTAATTAACACAGCAGTTTCACAGGATATGCTATATGTATTTAGTCATGATTAAATGGATTTTTTTTTTTGGGAGGGGGGATATGTTTTTCTTTCACATAGATTTTTTTCTTAATGCATCTTACCGGATGTGCAGCTTGAAGGTGTGCCGTATTAATTCATCTTATGGAGGTCTATAAGATAAAGTAGCAGCTAATCTCAAAGGTAATAAAATACAGGTTACTGCTTTTGCCTGAACCCTTAGGCATTTAAGAAAGAAGGCCATCTGTAAGTACACAAGTTAAGTTTAGAAAGAAAACTAGTGCAAATCTTCAAAACTATGTACTTTTAAACCCAGCACAGATAAAATTTCAACCCCAAGGTACGCTTGGTGAACATGTCATCTGCACGTATTCACGAGGCTGGCTCTGGAAACGTTTATTTGGGGAAGGGAATAATGAAATCATTTCCGAAATCTGACTGGTCTGGCTAATCCAAGCAATCAGATAGCATCTCACGGGAGAAACTCTCCGCCTTTGATCATGTCCACGTGCGTGTCGCTTCACGTCAGGGGTCAGCTTTACAAGTGTTTATGCTCGACGTGAGACAAGTGACATGAGAGGAATCTTTCTGTACTGTCAAGATCCCAGGCCAAACTTTTGACTGAAAACTGTCTCTCACTGACTGCCTGTGCCCTGGGATGTCAGACTGCTGCCAACAGGCCTTGTTTTTTTCTTCTCATCTAACCAGACACCAGAGTGACATCCGTGACATGACGTCATGATTGTGCCTATTTTCTATTTTTTTTTTTTTTTAAAGTTTTTATTCAGAAGCAAGATTTTTCACTCCCTTGTTCTTTTAAAATTTCCTTTTGAAGGGTTTTTGAAAATTTACTGCATTTTCCCCAGTTGTGCAGGTTATTAAATCAAGTGGGAGTAAGTCTTTTCTTTGTTCCTGCTGAAAACTGTCATATTTTTGAAAGTCTGTCGCACACCTGCATAGGAAGGTTTCCAGGGGCAGGGGAGTGCTGAAAAGGAGTTGTCAATATATTTTGCAAGTGTTAGGCAGCAAAGTGGAGTGATAGCTCTCAAGGGGGCTGGCCTTAAGCTGTTATTCTATAAATATTAATAAAGCCCACTAGCCTGCCTGGAAGGAAGCGAACGGTTTGCTCATGTCACAGACTGGGCTTCAGTGTGACAAGTTGTGAAAAGAGTGATGAGATGACAAAGAGGCGGTAAGATGACATTTAATGACAGGCCTCATTTTTCAAATATGAAATGTCATCCCTGTAAACGGAAGCCGAGTCTGCTGACCTCTCCTTTACAAAACTGTGACATGGCAAACAATACCTCCGGTGGATTTTTATGTCATGCTGATTTATTTATTGAATTTTCATTTTTCAGTCACCGCCATAACAAAAGGTACTCAGGTAAATTATTCGGGGACGTCGCTGAAACAAAGATTAATTTTTGGATTTGGACAGCTCTGATGAAATGTAAGATTATACACATGCAAGTTATTTTAGTTGTGATATACAGATGGGGACAAATTAAAGGAAAAAACAACATGAAGGGTTTTTAGTAAGGTGTTCGTCTATCATGTGGTGCCAGATAAGCTTCAGTGCACCGTGGCATCGATTCAACAAGTCTCCGAACTCTACTGGAGTTTCTTCCAAAAGACATTCCCTCATTTGATGTTTTGATGACGGCGGTGGAGAGCTGTCAGATATGTCTCCCCTAAATATCCCATATGTGTTAGTTTGGGTTGAGATGTTATGACTGTGAAGGCCATAGCATATGATTCTCTTCATTTTCACCCTGATCAAACCATTCATGACCCCTTGTGCATCTTGTGCCCCTATTTTCCATGTTTACAGTTGACCGTCAAGAAATCTCATGTCAGATCTTTTCTGACAAAAGTGTCTGTCATGTGGTTGTTGTGGTTTTTACTTAACCTGTGATCAGAGTCTCTCAGTGGCTTATTGATGCACATACTCGCTTCGCTGGAAGACTAATGGAACCAACAATGTAGACAGTCATGGAGGGTTTTGGCTGCTGCCGGCGCTGCTCTGCCAAGATGCACTTCTTGCATGCAGCTAAGACAAAGCAGCAACACAGCGCTTTGGCATGCTAATAGACGTGGGGAATTTGCTTTTGTTTGTATTTCTTTCATGGGCTACAGTACATTCGGATATTGTTTCTGTGAGAGCGGAGAACAACACATTCAAATATTCATAAAAATATTGCCGTCATTATGAAGATTTGTTTGGAGCTGCAGATAGATCCCCATTTTGGTTCTCCGTCCAGCCTACCTTTTAGATGCCAGTGCAGAGTCTCAAAAGTACTAAATGGAAATTTTATGGGCCTGAAATATACGCGTGTTCATATTTGTCACTTTCACTTTTCTTGACTTTTCAATGTCTATTTAGATTGTTCTTTGCTTTTTTTGAATGTTGCTGTTACTGACTACCTCGTGTAGTCAGTATAAAATGTGATAAATATTGGTACTGATCAATGTGTAAAAAGAATTTTGGGATAATATTTTATCATCTATCCACATAGTCTTATCCAGACAGTCCTAAACATTATTGTTATATGGTAACAACATTATTGCATTCACTGACTTACGTTATTCTAATGCTAATGGTTCATAATGAAAACCATATAAACCCAACATGTGTGGTTAAATGTGTGTAAATCTCAGTGGGACTAGTCTTGACAGAAAGATGAAGTGGCCTTGTGTATTGTTGTTGGTTGTGTCTGCGTGATGCATCAGCAGTTGCAGTGGTTTTACTCCAGGATGTGCAGACATCTCCTGTATTCATGCTTTTCTGCAGAACCAAATCTATTCCCAATGCATCACTTCATGAAGTGAGCTTGTTAATAGTTACGTGCCACGTTTATTCACACATCAAACACGTATCAGTAATAATCATAAGCCCTTTAAGTATCTTCCATCCCTAATGCCCACCAAACATCAAACTGTGAATTTAAATTTAACAAACCGCACTTCAGGAGACGGTCATAACTGATCATTTCTCTCTACAACCATCTATACATTTCTTTCTACATTTCTTTGCACAGTCCCATCGCACATTAATATTACTCACACAAACGAAATTGTCTTTAATGGTCCATAACGGCCTGACTAGTTATTCTCCCAGCGTTACCACCATAAATTGCACGCTGACATGATTTAGCTGCCCTTACCCAAAGATTAAAAAGTAGAATTAACAGACAAGGCTCCAGTATGGAAACCATTATGCCAAAGCCTTGTTCTCTTAGCTTATGGTATCCGAAGCATTTGTATTAATGGCATTTCACACCAGTGAGGAGATAATTCCTGTGTGGTAAGGTGTAAAATTGAGCAGCTTTGATGTTAAGCGGCCTATTTAAGATTCAAGATGAGGGTGTTAATTAGTTGACAAAAATCTTTTTGGTTGTAAGAGTTTTTTTTCCCTAATCCCTCTGGCCTGAGATCAGGTTGCTACATTGCAGTTCAAAGAAAACAGATAAGAGCAATGATATATGTAACACACGTATGTGTACCTGTAGCCATTTTAAAATCACAAATACATTTTTAGGCTCCTTTTAATTTTTGCTTGATTCATGTTGAGCAAATGAATTTGCTACCGTGTCTTGGACATAATAGAAAATAGCTTATATGGCTCTTTTTTATCTAGGTTTTTGGTTATTAGGCTTTTCTGGAATGAGAAATTTTTCATGAAGGCATCTGCTGTCAAAAATTGTGGCACACTGAAATGGTGTAACCATTGTGAGCAAAACATCAAGGTGATCGGTCAAATCTGACCAGACCAGCTATTTGTTGTTCTTTTGTGGATGGTGAAAACACCTCAGTGAATCATTTCAGCTAAATACAGAGCAGTTCAAGCTGTGATACTTACTGTAAGAGCTCAGGGAATATTTACCTTGACAAGTTGCCTCGACAAGCAACCCCATATGGGCTTCACAGGAGTACATGCAGTGCATATCATACATAAATAGAAAAGGAAAAAATCCTTGTTCATTTTTCTTGTAAATACACCATACCTGGCTTTTATATTAAAAAGAAAGGCTGTCACCAATAGCAATACAGTGATTCATGCTCAGATAGATTTTTTCGTACTGTCAAAATTGAGGTGTTTTTTCGATGGCACACAGACCCCATTTATATGTGTGAAACACTTAATAAGGGGAACGTTGAATGTAAAGCCCATTTTCTAGTTCTTTCCCTTCAAAAAAATTCTTGTGGATGCTCCAAAGCCAGATATTCATCATGCTGGGCTCCGGCACTGTGTCAGGCAATGAGCAACCCTGATCACAATGCAGACACAGCACTGCCATTGTTTGCACAAAAAAACGTCGGGAGACTGCCTACTTTAGTGATGTGATGGAGATTAGCTTTGTCCAAACTACCATAACTCCCTGCAATTCTTCCTATAATGGCCACGTTTGTTGCTGCATTGTTTCTTTCAGTCATTCTTTGCAATGTCTCTACATACCCGCCAACATAAAAGTACTGAAATATTCAAATATAGATGTGTCTAACAAATAAGGTACACATTCTCTAACGTTTGCTGCAGCAACTTCAAAATAAAAGCCTTTGCAGTGGTTCTCCAGTGGGTGTGCTTCGTACAAGCATTTACATTTACACAGCCTAAGAGCTCAAATACCAAGGGGCTAATGAAAAAAACAGATATGATACTATCTGCTAGAGAAACTAGAAATGTTGGAGTAAAAACTCAAAAGTACAGCGACTCCCACATTAAGTTTGAGCACAAAAAATCTCCACAAAACATTACTGCAGTCTAAATATATACAGAATTATTTGACCACACGTCGTGCCAATCAGTTCTCCATGACATCCACAGAATTTGGTTGATGGCTGGAATCCATCGTGGCTTGGCCCCACTCCCAAATGGGACCTTTATGTTGTGCGTCAGTGTGGTCACCCCCTGCTGTGAGGATACAGTGGAAATAGAAGTTAGTTTGGCGCTCAAGCATGCAAGATCATGCCAACGGTAAAAAAACCCAAAAAACTTACAGTTGCATATCATCAGGCACCTTTAAGCTGCCAAGATCTGATGTGAGTCGTACTTGTATGCGCAGAGTTTTCTTTTGAATTTTCCATTGCCATAAAAAAATACATGCACACACACACACACACACACACACACACACACACACACACACATATATATATGAAATAAAAATCAATTGGCTACTAATACTGTCGCTTCCACTGCATTAAGTTATCCAGATATAATTCAGATATAATTGTTTTGTCTGTTAAAAATATACTAAATCTATTCATTTGCATATTCTGAAATTCCACAAGTTGTTATGAATTGTTTCAGTGCACATCAGTGCTTTTTGCATCTGTGTTGTTGTGTGTATGCTTTTTTATAAAACTTAGTAAAAATAAGCGATGAAAAGAAAGAGAAGGGGCAGATTATGAACTCTTTGTGTCTAATTTGGAAACTTGTCAAGCCAGAGTAGGAGGGAATTCAAAACAGGCCTAAGGGTCTTAACCAACAGTTTGTCCTTTTTTTATTGAGATCATTAATTTTTATAAATTGCTTTCTGGCAAAGCTATGTTCTTTAGGTTATGGTGTCGCAGAGCATCCAGGAATAATGCTTATAGAGAACTGTCTGCTCTTCAAATACAAAGTCTTTTCAACTTGGTTAATAAGCAGGTTAATTGAAATCATATGAAGATCAAACCTTCGTTCCCATATGGCTAAAAACGTGGCTACAAAAGAAATAACAGCTTTCTCTTTGTAGAAAAACTGTGGTTAATGAAATACAGTAACTTAAAGAGTAACTGCACCCTTATAGAAATCATAATAACCTGCCATGTAGATGTTGCTGTGTGCTCTGGTTGAAGTACAGCACTTCAGAATGTATTATAGTGCATAGAAAGAAACACTTAAGTGTTGAGTATTGTTGTAGGATAGTTTGAAAAATGAAAATATTAGTGAATCCTTTTACATTTCTTCACATTTGGAAGCTTTTAGCATTAGTGGTCATCAGCTTCTGAGTATCGTACATCATTTATTTTTTGAAAAGTGGTGTTCAAAATTGTTAAAATTGTGTAAACAGTTCTCAGAATTGCTTTGATTAACTGAGAAACCTGAAACTTAAGCTTTGTTTCGCCGCTGAATGAAGTTACTTAGCATAGGGAGCGTTTGGTGGTCCTATGCATGGGCGTGACCTTTTACACAATAACGCAGCATATTCTTGGATCAGAGAGCATATTCTTACTCTCACAGCCAGCTCGCACTTTCAGATATCCTGCTTGCATGTTCGAGTATTTTGTGGCCGTTTGATATGTAATACATGTGCGCTGTTGAATAAGTAATGGGGTTGCCACATCACGCATGCACTAACGTTGCAGATCAGCGGAGTTGCTCAGTGCACTTCAAACCCACTGACTCTCCCAAGTGCCTCTTAAGCCTCCAGCTTCCATTCGGAGACATCTGCTTTAAAGCTAAACAAAGTGTTTTTAGCTCGAACATGTATGTACACGCAACTTCAGTCCAATCATAAGATCCCAGCCCCCTTTTATTCTGGTTAAAAAAGAGATGGCGTACTGCGAGAGTTAAGTATGAACATGCTGCCGTTTATTCATCTCACTTTATAGAAGTACGTGCACACATTTCTGCAGCTGCCTCTTGCTTCCTTTTAGTCCAACCAACCTACAAAATCAATCAGCGCAGCTCATATCTGGGTTTTACTTGCTGATTATACGTCTCACTGGTGTTATCAGTTATTTGAACGCTCCAGCGTAACATGGCGGATGCTGTGTGATGAAGCTTCTTGATCTAGGCTGACTCCCCGTGTTGCGTCATTTTCATATCGAATCTGATGTAGAAGTCGCTCCGTATTCAGCTGATGCTGGTTGGGGGATTTTCCAGCAGAGTAACGTGCCTCGGCTCCTGAAAACAAGTCCAGTAGAAGCAGATTTGAGAGGTACGTTATCAAAATTCACATTTCAAGTAGTGAAAGTAGCCACCAGTCTGTGCGGCTCCCCTTGAAATGACTGCTTGTTTAGGATCAGTTCAAGGTTAGGAGAGTAAATTAACCGGCTGTTTCCTCAGTTTCGTCCCTTAAATTCTGAGTATCTGGGAAAAAATGGAACTGTTTTTAATCAGGAGGAAAAGAGCTCTGGCACATCTCTGTCTCTCCCTCTTGCCCACTGTGCCACCCACACACCGCTTCATGTCTCCATCGCTCAGCTTCTCATTGTTCAGTGCAGCGTTGTGTAAAAAACGAACAACTTGGTGGAAATGCTTTCTTGCTTTTTGGGCTCATTTTAAAAACAGGGGATTTTCGCATCCCTCCAGTTTCTCCTGGCTCATATTTGCTCAGTTTGGATTGTACAGTAATTAGAGGCAAACATGGAAGTTATTAGTTATTGTGCATGGGCCAACTGAGCCGGTAGCACAGCAAATTCGCTGCAGGAAAAACACTCAGTTTTCATCTGAATAGTGATGGTAATCAAGAGCGATGGCTCCGATGTATGCAAAAGATCACCAAGGCAAAAAAAAAAAATCACAGTAAATATCTCATTCTGAGGTGACATGTTGCACATATCATGAATTATTCCCCTATTTCGATGTTGTCACCTGCCAGCATGTTTTTTTTTTACTTTAAATGTAAAACAAGTGTTGAATGATGTAATGTTATACAGGTCAACCAGTTATGCATTTGATGTATGATACCACCATGTTGTTTATATCCTGAGTGTTGATTCTGGCAGTCATGAGTATCATCCATCAAAGTCTCAAGGTAGTTGCTTATACAGTATTTTATTTTAATTCTCTTTAAATCGATTATTAATTGCTAGGTGTTAATTTTTTCTCTCTCTTACAATAACCCAAGGTCATTGTGTTCCAGAAGAGTTAAAACATGGCACCCTCCCAGAAGCAATAAAGACCAGATGGTGCTAAGACATGCACACTTGTGATCAAGGCATTTGTTTATGAGATTATATAGATACATATAGATATTTATATATTGTGGTGCTAAAAAACTGTGTTGATAAAATGTGCAAATAGATGTGCAAAAAAAAAAGTAAAAACCGGTGCAAGACAGGACAAGTGATGAAAAGCAGCCTACGCGGGGCGAAAGTTAATATTGCTGCTAAGACTCAAAGTCATAAGTTAACCTGTATTTTCTTTCTTTCCCTCGTAGCTGAAAGTGGAGCTCTGAATGTGCCCAAAATGTTTTTGTATGCGCCGGGACGCAGGCAGAAACACTGAAGAAGCTTATGTGATTTAGATCATGACTGGGGAGGCTGCCGCTGTGCTGAGTTAGAAGAATTTCATCGCAAAGGAAACTGCTGTGCTATAGTACACAGTTTGACCCATGGCAGGGATTATTTATTGCTGTCAGCCGAAAAGCTCATAACTCCTGTTTTCCTTATTTATTTTTATTTGTTAACGCCAGTTCAAGGACTCTGTTTTGCTCTGTGGGTGAAGAACAACCTGCGTCTAAGAAACTTTTTTGGCAAGATTAAATAACCTGGGAATTTTTATCATTTTCTTTTATCTAAAAAAATGAAATAAACATATATATAAGGACTTTACTGGTCTACTACTTATGTACTATTAGCCGTAGGGTTTCATAGAGATATCACTTAATGTTCACCAAGCGACTGAGGCACAAAAGAAGCATATAAAGACACTGAGCTCTTCCTCATCTGTTTTTCCATCCTGAAGTCCAGCGCAGCACACACTGTGGCACGACTGGCCAAACCAACCAAAACTAAACAGAAATAAATGAAATATGAGACAGAAGCAAAAGGACAAAAAAATGACAAATTAAGTTTTAGATAGTGATCTGACCTGTTTCTGCCAGCAGAGTCTAGTCTATCCTATTCTCACAGGAGCTCCTTCTTATAACAGAAGTAGCTTTAATAAGCAGAAGCCTATAAAATCTCCCACTTATAAAATCAAATCAATCATCCCACAGAAATGGCTCGTCTCTTTTTAATGGTGAAATATTAATATTATAGATCAACAAAAGTGGTAAAAACAACAAAATAGCTCTTTACCACTTTAAAATGGACTTTTCTTTCCACCACCTTGTTCTGGAAATGCCTCGACAAAAGGAATCCAGATCACCGGTTTGGCTGCATAAAGTGCATTAAACAAAAGAAAAACAAATTGTTGTATGTAAATGTGTTCAGAAAGAATATAACACGCTGTACTGAGTATAATGTCCTCTATATTTAAATCTGTGGGAGACTGTGCATAACACCCGCAGGCAAACACAGACATAGTGTACATGTAAAGTATACTTATGCATTATCCCTCAGTACGAAGATTCAGTTTAGATTTTCCTCAAGCTTATGATTTTCCACAACATCTGAGCCCTCCACTATGGCATTTACAGTATCTCACCCACTCTGATGTGTATTAATGCTGCTTAATAACATAATGAGATCTCCCTATTAGAAAAAAAGGCCCTATTTGTGACTTTATTTGAATACTATCCCATTCGAACATGTTATTCATTGGTTCAGCCTCTGTGTGACTCCATCATAATTTTCTGCCCTAGATGAGGACGGGTCAGTCTGCGCTCATAAAATCTGGATAGGTTAACATAATTTTCATTCTGTTTTCTCGTGTCAAGGGTCAAAGAGCAAACAACCCAGTGACATAAAAGATTATTCACCTCAGTCACGGTGTAATGAAGATTAACTAGAATTGTGTCACTCCACTGTGTCATTACAAAACACATCACATGTATGCCTGCAGCACCGGACGTACTTACAATGCCAAAAAACAGAGGCTCATTCCTTTCTCTAACATCTCTCTGTTTTGTGCAAAATTTGGGGCTGAAGATTTTTTTGCATTTCACGCTGTTTTCGTAAGTAGCTTTGATCCTGACATTCTGGTTGCCTCTAAAAACTGGCAATCTTGAAAACTGTGCTTATTGTTCAGTAAGAACGCATTTAAGAAAACAGATGTTCGTGGGCTGATTCATAATTACCTAAATTTGGAGCATAATGGGCCACTAGGCTTGTGTGACAACCGCTATAGACTGAATTCATACAAAAACATAATATAGGTGAGTATATGTAATCGTCTTTTATCCGTCTTTTTAAATTAAGGCTGGAGTTACTTATTTCCAGCTGTAGTTGCTTTTGTTTTTTCTCAATCTAAGAAGTAAAATGTTCGTATTGAAGCATTGGTTGTATTTGCATCTTTACTTGTATTTAGGACCACATGGGGCTGTAGCTCATGCTGGCATGTTTTCATATAAAGGAAAAAGAAACCCAAAAGGTTTGTGATAAATTACATCACAATGTCTCATTTACATTAGACGCTAATGTAAAGTGTAAGTCAAATGATAATAGTTAAGGAAACAACAGCTAAGAGCCAAAACAGGCTTATACTTGGCCAAGACCCCAGATTAAAATTACTGTAATTCTCAGCAGTGGCCTCGATTCTCAGATGTATTTTTATTTACAACGCTTAAAACACTGAAAATGGCTTTAAAGACGTTGTGGAAGATGCATAATCGATCGTCTCGTTTCTTCTTAATTTTCTGAGGAATTAGCACAGAAAAAAATATTGACGTCCGCTATATCTTAGATGTTTGTATGACAGAGTGAGAGTGTTTCAGCCGGTTCGATGTGAGGACGAGCACAGGGGAGAAAAAGACGAGCGCAAACTCTGGGATTTTCTCCCGCTGTCACGGAGAGGTGGAACAACCGCCGATGAGGATTTGAAGGAGACCCCTGCTTGTTTTCAAACTTGTTAAACACAGAGACGGTGTTAACATGCTTTGTTCTAGTACTACTGCACAACCCCCACGTCCACACACACACCCCTCCTCCACTGCCATATCCAAACACCCTTCCTTTTTACGAAGTTGAGTAAACCTGCAGAGAGGCAGCGGAGGGAGCTTGGCCCTGATTTCAGTGCAGTGGGGGAGGCGGGGGGGCCCAAGGGACACTCAGGTTACCAGCATTGAATCCTGCAGTATTAGCAGGGCACAGTGAAATAACAGCCTGCCATCTGGAACCTATGCTGAAGCCATCCTAGCCTCGCAGCGTTCAATCACACTGACCTCAATTAAGTGTTATTTGTTTAGTATTTTTATTCACTTCTTCCTTTGCCTCCAGATCTCTGTGTCTCGTGTGGTAATGTATGCCCCGACGCTCCGTGTCAGATCCGGAGTGGAGCGATGACCGGAGTTTAGGTTTTCTAGGTCCTCTGCTCTGTATGTGCCTTCCCATTAAACTTTAAGCAAGTCCACCTCATAAGAGGTTTCAGGAGAGAGCACCTTAAGTGCAGGGGGATAAAGAGTGTCTTTGTGCTGGAGAGATGCTGCGTGGTATGCCGGGTTAAGAGCGGCTGTTTTTCAGCAGGGCTTCACGCTCCTGACTTAGTGTGGTCTTTCTTGACCCCACTTAAACAGGAGACAATGAGCACACGTGAGCAGGTCTTCTCTCTTTTGAACTCGATGCTCGGCGCTTTCTTCAGCTGCAAAGGAAAAATTCTACTACTAATTATTGGTGTGCTGTGAGAAAGTTTTTTGGCAAAAGTTGAGATAAAAATATCTCTCAACTTGCAAATATATGAGATGCAAATATCAACTTTCTTTTTCCTGCACTGACATTTTGTAAAGGGTTCATGATCTTTTTCTCTCCTCAGGCTGCACTTTATTTACTTTTCAAAATTACAGTTTCATGTTCCTGAGATTTGAATTATAAATATCAAATAAGATTTGATTTGGGCTTAGTTTCAAAGTTTTTTTTTGGCAATTTGGAATAAATCTTTTTTAAATAAACTAAGTAAAGGAATTAATTAATTAAATAAATAAAACCATTTTCACATATTTTACAGAAAAACTATATTTTTTAGTTGTATTATATATATTAAATAGGCACAATACTGTAATGTTTTACTGACATTTGACTTGTTATTTGAATCAGACTGGGCAGTACTGTGGATTTGACTTCCTACAAGTGAACTCTGTATTTGCGTTTTGAAACACAACTCGGGATGAAGCTTAGCTGGTCACTGCTCTGATATGAATTTAACACGTGTTGACCTTGGTCCTCAGATTTTAAATTGGCCTCAGTGGCGACATTAAGCCTGCAGTTATTACACTCTCAAAAAAAGTCAATTTTAATGGCAGTTCCTTTCCACTTAACTCTTCACAAATTGGATGTGGTCTTGCGTGGCTGTCTTCTTTCAGTAATGGTTGGAGTCCTCACACGCCAGGCTTGCAGCATTTTAAGAGACATGCCCACAGGAACGCTCCCAGCCAGCAGATCTCATCTTTTGATAATGGTGGATGAGATTGGGGGGCGGAATTATCTCTTTATCGGGATTTGTTATTGTGACTTTTCAGCATGTGGGGATTTGTTCTTGAAAAATAATTTAAGAAGCTCTATAAGATCCGAGTTAGCAAAATGTCGCATAATGTCAGGGAACGAGGTAAGAAAAAAAACAGTCAGTGCTGTGGACAGAAACTGACATGGCTTTTATTTCTATTTAAATACAGCAGTTCACATTTATAGTTTGTTATACCCACACACTTTTCCATCCTGATTTTAACAGTTCTTCTTCTCTGGATTTGTTACCTAACAGATCAGTCTAGTTGGTATCTTAAATGTCATAGCAGAGAACAGAGAAGAGGCTGGAGCAAAGAAAATCAAAGGGCATAATTATGAATATGACTGAGTTTTTTTGGTTTTTTTTTAAAAGAAAAGATATGTACATAAATGAATACAAATACTATAGAAAGCATTTAGGCAGGATTCAAGCATTTACATGGTGCATTTGAATTTGGTATGTTTAGAATTCAGAGAGCATCAACTAGAAATGTGTTATCAGGCAACAGTAAACTAATGTAACAGCAGCCTGGCTGACTGATGAACTCTTCCACTTTGTGCATGTAGCAGTGTCATAAATTTGAATTTTTACATCGCAGCAAGCACCAACATTATGCGTTACTTTTCAGTAAAGGGTTTTTTATCATTCAGATTTCATAGTATTATGCTTTTCAGGTTCTATGCTTTCTCATTTATAAAAAATTCATTGTGGCTCCAGAAATCTAGTTTCTTTTTGGTGCAGGCAAAATATGTAAAAAGTGAGAAAGAAAAGGAAAGATGAATCGTAAGGGGGAAGAAATGATGCCACTATCCTTAAGGCAGGAAGATAAAGTAAAGGGGATTACTGGTAGTGTAGTCCATACCAGGCTTTGGTCCTTTTAACCCAAGAGGAAATGGGCATTTTTAAGCTGATATAAACACACATGGTATACAATTTTTTGTTCTTATTTATTTCTTCAAAGCACGAGTTTGAATGAAACAGTTCATTTTAACCTCCACACAGTCATAACATGTCAGCTGAGTCCAAAGGAAGTGAAAGACTCTATGAGCCTCTCTCTTATCTGTATTTACCTTTTGTGATGAGTGAGCACTGGTCAAAAATTGCACGGTGCTGTGTGCCACACTGTCAGCATGTCACAGCGCTGGTTGGATGCCAGAGATGCCAAAGAGATACGGGCTGCGCGACTGGCATTTTGAATCCTCGACTAAATATCCTCTGCTATCAGTGACAGGCATCAACGGGAGAGTGTGCTTTTAATGGCCGTGGAGACACGTCTCAGAGGAATTCCCAAACAGGTGACACGGGGAAGCTCTGCGGGTGGCTTCTGAGCACGCTGTCATTTCACAGTGCTTTCTGTTTGCACAGATTATCTGTCTGAAGCACAGGACATCAGAACTACTCCAACAAGATGCTGTGTTAAAAAAATATGTAAGTCAGCGGGCATCAATCCCCCAAAGATCAGAACGTTCTCACACTGTATAGTGCTGCATTTCTGTATGCATATAGTTCTGTAATGTACATTTTGTCCTGTCTGCATACATTTTTTTTTAAGTATTTTTACAATAACTTAATGTCAAATGGAGGACCAAATTACTCTCAGCCTATGTTGTTAGTATAAACCAAACAAGAATTTCAGCTCTGAAAGCAGTTTACCCCTGTATCCATTTGGTTAATAGATCCATTAAGCAGCATGGCGTGAGTGTAGTGCGGCTGCTGTGTGGAGCTCAGGATGACGTGTTAATTCTGGGTAATTTATTACCCTGGGTGTCGCTGGGCAAGGAGCTCCTGACAGATCCTGTCTCACTGGGATCATCCTCAGCCAGGCTTCCATGGGCATCGCCTGCTTAGCGGTGACTCCAGCATGCGGCGCTCACATCCGCTGATGCAAGTATGATGTAAAACCCTTAGTGCAGGAAAACAACAGCGAGGATGCACATAGCGTGGCTTTATATCAGACTGGCAGTCTTTGAAGGTAGGAGGCTAAAAGCACACCTGTGGAGAGGGAGAGGGTAATCAAATTTCCCCCCAGTGTTATGGGCACTTGCTGACTCTCATATGGTTTTTATTTATGGAAGTATCCTTTTCTGTCTAGGGCCGGGGCCTGATTAGATCATGGATGCTGATTGTGGCCTAGAGCTGTGGTGATCAATCCTAATTTACTCGGAGAATTAAATTTATATATAGGAGGACGCAGTGCCCTGCCCTGATAGATGAAAGGGCATTTCCCTCTTCTGCATCAACAATCAAAGTGACAGAAAAAAAGACACAACATGCATCTTTTATTTTGTTGTGGGTTTTCATAACATGCAACATGGGGCTTTCGCTGGAGAATAAAAGGTACATTAAAGACAGTGATAGTAGATAAGCTGAAAAAAAATTGCAGAGGCATTTGTACATCAGGGTTTTTACGAGCCTCAGCACTGTCTAATGTTGAGCCAGTGGGATCAGAGAGTGCAGACCTCTCATGCCTCAGAGGCAGAGGAAGGGGATTGTGCAGGTCACCGCGGCACTGCCAAGCTACCCGTCAGCCATTCCATGTCATAATCAGTTAGGGGCAAATCAGCATACACCAACTCTCAGAGCCCCGGGAAAATCCTCTCAGGATTCTTGTCTGCACTGTAGGAGTGAGAGGATAGCAAAATGAATTTCCTTCTTCTTGCTCTATGCTTTTTTGTAAATGGGATGTTGTGATGCTCTGTTTCGAGCTCCAGAAAACAAACAGTGTGTGTTTACTGTAGGCCACTGCAGCAGCCACGCCTTCTAGACATAGCATCTTTACTGCCGGTGCTGTCATCCAGTCGATGATGAAGCTACAGAGTGATTAGCCCCACCCAGAGGCTGCTGAGATGGGAGATGTGGGAGGTGTGTGGTTGTCAAAGCAGGGCTTGCGGAGATGACTCAGTTAGGCACTTAGAGTAAGATCATTACCATGCAGGAACCCTCCGTCTGGCTTTGCTGCGTGTGCTGATTTTTTACTGTTGATATTGAACAGCCGCTGGTTTTATTGTCTCTAACAGCACAGTTGTGCATGCTGCTTGTCGTGCGTTGGGTTATCACATGGCTCTCATGTTCATATCTTTTCAAGCCTGCCATGTTGGCTGATTCATTTTGCAAAGCCCAGCTAAGATCCATATTATTGCTGTTGTGAGGAAACCTAATTAGTCCAGTTTATGTGATTGATCGACACTTTGGCTTGAAACGAGCACAGCGCTTCCCGCTGGTTTGAAGTCCACTTTGATCAGGGTATTCACTTGTTTGCATATACTGTACATAAATCATTGCACTGTGCTGTGTGGCCACACCAGTACTATTCCCTTTCAGTGCTTGGAACAGACATTATATTTCTTTGTAGTGCACCATGTTCCCTACTCTGGGCAACAGCAGTTGCATATCGTGAAGAAATCTCAGGACCCCCATTGTGATGGATTGTAATTGGTATCCAGCAGTAAGACACTACTGTCTCACAGTCTCTTTGAGGGGAGTTCTCCCACTGAGGGCTACTGCTTAAGATCAACACAGTGGCCATTTATCGAACTTGTCTTCATAACCTGGCACACAGTGAGAGAAGCAGAGGTGGGGATTTCCACAGGGCAGCCTGACGACAGGCTCAATGGAAGTCAGTAACTGTGATCACACTTTTTCTCAAAGTGTGTGTTAGGTGATCTGATTAAAAAAACATTTGTGATTGTACCTACAGTGCTTAAAGGACCAATTCATTTTATATTCATATCCTGCAGCCTCTTTTGGAGATATTTAAGCATGCATGTGACGGCATTCTGCAGTGTGGATTTACACTTCATCTCTATTCGTTTTCTGGCCTACAGAAATGGAAGTGATTTACATGGTTATTTGCATATTGGGCAGGGAGAAGAAATCCAAACACAAGTGGTCACTTGAGACAAAATCTGATGCCATGACTCAACTGAAGTCTGGCTTAACTGGATTTACTGTACTGTATCTGTTTGATTTGTTAAAGCCTTTTAGTTCTGTCCTCCACTTCCTTGCTCTTTTTTTGCATTTCCTCCTTGTGCTAAAAACATGTGCAGGACAGTGATTTACAAGCATCCCTATTTGGATTAGCCCATGATTTATTTCTGTCTCTGAACATATGGACATTCACTAAATGTTAAGTCAATACATTTATTTTGACAGACATTGTGAAATTTTACACTTACAACACTGTGCTAGAATGTTAAACATAATTCAAGCACCATACTTGGATCCAGAAAACTGTAAGATCATTTGTGGCATTAAGGTGTGATAACAACCGTGACTCATTTTGTAAATATTGGCTTTTCCAAGAAATTGCAGACATTTCATTTTACTATTTGAATGCATTTTAAATGACACTGGAGTCACTTGCCTTAATTTCTGTACCTTTAGTAGTCTTTGTAGACTTTTGGGTTGAATGGAAAACTAATTAAGAGATGGAAGGAAAAGACAATAAACAGCTTTCACCTCATTTTGCATCCTTGGTTACATGGCAACATCAGCTGCATGAATACAGGTCTGTTGTACAGCCTGTCTTTGCATACTGAGATGAACAAAAATGACAATTGAAGACTTTTTAAGATGGTAAGCCAAGTGAATGTTGCAATAATACATACAAATACAATGTGAATCAAACATATAGGGATCTCAGTAGGTACTATCATGGCTATTTATTTAGAATTATCTGTGCAAAATGTCAATTATAAAAAAATAACTTAGGGTTAAAAATATATCTAGAAAAAAAATTGTGGTAAGGTTTTAGATCCTTTTAGAAATGTAGAATAATTATAGCTGTCAGTACTAGTCATGATGTGAAACCACAGTATACAAATCAGGTTTACAGTAAGACAGTTACCAACAATAAAAAAAATGTCCCAAAGATGATTTCCTGAGCTGACATCCAATAAAACCACAAAATTTTACAGATTTGTTGTCGGTGATCAAAAACAAAATGAGAGCAAATTAAACAGCTCCCAGTTTGTCAGCAAAAATCTGTTCAGATGGCAAAGTCACACATTTAGGAGTGTAATCAGCTGTTCTCAGCCAGTGTTGCCAAATAGCAGAGGACCTCCAATGTAGCTGCCAAAAATCGTATAATGCCACCTGAAAGATGTATGTTGAATGTGTAGCTACAGGAGTGTGTTGCTGTCAGAGGAGACTGAATAATGCTAACTGACTATGGAGCAGAGGTCAACAGGAAGTATGTTTGATTGCCCTTTCCTGCCCTCATATTACCAAAAAAGACCTTTTCACACTTACCTGCAGCAGTAAGAAGCAATATAGATAGATGATGTCTGCCCATATCCCAAAATTGTAGTTACAGTGGAGGTAAATGGATTTTCTCTTTTGTCAACCTTTCTCTGTTATAAATAGAAGGTAGTTCCCATGAAAACTGTTGGCGACACGGTCAGGCAATTATACAGATTAGCAGGGACATTGGACAGATTTTCAATGATGGGAGTGCCAGAAATTAAATGCTGTTCACCTCCACTGTATTAGGATTGGTGGCATGAAGTTTCAAGCTCAGAAATCTGAAATCCTGGCCTATGAAATGGACACAGTTTATTTGTAATGAGAAAATCTGTTTTTGCAGTTCGGGTGAACCAACCCGTGGCTCGGGAACAGCGGGTAAATTATTTGTTTTTATTGCAGCATTTCGGTCCATAGACCCTCCTCAGGCTACAGCTACAGACCTCAAACATTTGTAACACTACATTTTGGCACTAGCAAGTTAACAGCGAGTTGATTATTGCTCGGCTGGTACCAGGTTTGCTTTCTCTAGAGGGACTGAACTATAAATCAAACTCTAGGCCTCGCCTTTGCAGGATAATGAGCATTAATCGTAGACTAATGAGAGACAGGTCACCACTGGGGCGACCTCTGCACTCACCGGCCTTGCTCGGGAACAGAAGCACTTCAATCTAGTGGAGAGGTCCCCTTTTAAAAGCTGCAGGAACTTCACATCCATTGTCAGTCTCTTCTTATTTTCACTTTAGGGCATGCAACTCTGGATCGTTCCTCATGTGCTAGAGCTCATTCAAACTGCAGCGACAAGCCATTATTGCAGAGCAGCAGAAATATTGATACCAGATAAATGTATAATAATCTGGGCATTTCGGCCTGACATAGCACTGCTAACATTTTGCTGTATCTGGCCAAGGTCAGGGGCGTACATCAGTGCACAAAGTGAATAAATAGACTTCCTCTCCCTGTTATTTACCAGGCCGATTTTAAAGGCATTATTCCATCGCCTGCTCCCCCTGTCAGGACTAAACCTTGAATCGCTTAGACTGATTAGTAGCGGGGAGCGTGCTGCAGCAGCGGTCCCAGGCAACTTTTGTTTATCTTAAGGCTTTTACGCATTCTGTTTTATTAGCTTGCGGGGCTCGCTTTTGATCCCGGAAAAAGGCGGCTGCTGAGATGCCCCCCCACTCCACCCACCACCACCACCATCATCGTACCCCTCCCCTCCACAGCCTGCATTACCACTCCACAATTCAGATCTGTTTGGCAAGCCATTCAGCCCCCCAACCCATCTACCCAAGTCTTTTTTTTCCTCCATTGAAAACACACCTTTCTGTCGACCAAGGAGGCTTTTCTATAGAGCCTCGGCATGTGAAAGATTTCCAGAAAAGAAGTAAGTGGTGCCTGTATGGAGCTTTCCTTGCTCTCAATGGATCTCGTAGACAATGTTCTTGATATCTGCCCAAATTTCCTCTCTGTTGCGCTACAGGCTGCTTTTGTGTGTGGATGTTTGTCTGCAGTGTTGTGAGCTAACTGTCACTAATCCTTTGACTACGTGACCAGGTTGGATAACACAAAAAAAAAACAAAAAAACAAAAAAAAAAACCAGAAATAAACCAAAAAAACAAAAATGTCCTTTGCAAAGTTTGTCATCTGATTTTTTTTCATAAGAAATGTGTTCACAATAACTATTAGTGATGCACTTCATTATATACCTTTTGCATAAATTATTTGCGAAATGGAAATCATCTTTATGCATGCTCATTATCACTGTTGTTAGTTTGGTCTCCCCGAACTGAAAAGCTAAAGGCCTCCAAAATGATTCGACTCGTGCTCTGTACCAGTCGTCATTTGTCTAAAAATGTCATCACTAATCAGGAACACATTATGTCTCAATCTCAGTGATAGTAATTAGTAATAATAGTAAGTAATTAAGTGATTTCACAGACAAGTAATCTGTAATCATCTGAGATTATACTCCAAGGGATTTGCCAAACATTGTGCACGTGTGTCCGTTTTCTGTGTAAGTTAGACTGGGATTCTTCTTGGAAAATCTATGACATGTAAAGAGCAGCAAGCGGTTAATTATCATGGAAAACAGGGGTTGTGTGCAGAGAGAAGGCTAGATTTATATGCAGCAGCACTGAATAGCAATTCTCACCACACTGCTAATTGTTTGATGGATAGTACAGATCCATTTGCATTTATATTGTGCCCCAAACGCCTCCCACATATTTAGATCCCATATTTAACTAACTCCTGACACTGGAGCAATGGTCACAACGATCTGCCCGGCGAAAACCTCAGCAAGTGTTTTAACAAGGGCTTCTGTAACCCACCGTTTACACAGCGGGTGGGGAGGGGGGTTTATGGGTTTGCTTGACTGATTTTGGGGCAGCATTGCATCAAGGAAGTCCTCTGAAGCCACAAAGTTTTAGATCTGCTCTCATTTCTACATGTCAGGAGTTGTCTTTGTTGAGTTGAGCATTGCTTTGGGGGAATCAAGAAGTGATGATTTACCAGAATTGCTTGAACACAATTTAAAAAAAAAACTCTTGGTCAGCCCAAGAAAACAATATTAAGATGTGATCTTTGAAAACTTAGAATTGGTGTTTTTCTTTGGTTATTTCTTTGGCCATTTTCTGAAATTGATTGTAAGAAAACATGGTACTGATTGGTAATGAAAAATATAACTTGCTGCAGCACTAAAAAATGCTAGATTATTGATTTTGCTTTGTTCTTTGAGTACAGGTATAAGAACAAGGCGACTGCAGAGATTATATGTTAACACTAAAATAGTCATGACAGTAAAAACGATGGAAATAACGGCCTGGATTGAAAACAGCCAGAAACTTTTAATAGACGGACTGTGTGCTTTTTTTTAAAAAAAAGATCCAAATGGTACTTAAGTGTGTCTGTGGTCGGTGCCTGAGGTGGTTACTTTCCTTCTGCCGCTGGCAGCGCTTTAAGTTTTTTACTGCAGCACCATAAGCTCTGCCTGCTGTCTGGTGTATTAAGCTGGTTTTAATCTTTGATTATGGGACTTGAAATCATACACTCAGCATGAAGAAATGAACCGTCGATAGCCACCAGATGATATTCTGAACAACTGATCAGACGCTGTCGGCAGCAATTTGACTCATTGCATTTGATGATGTTCTGTATGTGCTGTGTATCTCCTTTTCTCAAATGTCAACTGAATCCTTTTCTGATTACATTTTTTTCTCGAGGACCTCAAATGGTCATGGACATAAGTCTATGATGACCTAATGAGGACATTTATGGGATGATCATTATTTGTTCTAAGCTGACAGATACACCATGAAGTGTTGATGATTACTTCCGTCATTGTTGCTCAAGCTCACACTTTCACACATAGACTCTTTCCAAGGCATGAACGGCATGATTATTGAGTTTGTGGTCACGCCTTCCACATGCAGAGGTGAACAAACAACAGGGGTCTTAAGCAACATCACAGCATTTGACGACTTCACTTGGCACAATCCATCGTCCATCACTCTCTGCGACACTTTCACCGCAGTGCCAAATTATTACTCTGCTTACAGCGACTATACATTTGCTTTACACGCACAGACAAACCTCTCTCTACCCAGGCCAGCTGTAGACAATGCATTTGAAAAATGTGGAGTGTGCAATTGTTTTAAAGGGAAAAGCAGACCATCCATCATTTCTTTTGTCTATCCGGAGAGACCTCGATTGATTTTGGATCATTGCATAGATATGCAGTTAGCTTCTTTTTGGCACTGCTCAAGCTCTGCAGCTCAGGCTTTGGAGGGACTTTGTCTTTGAAATAAAAGCATGCGATGGTTATCTTAATTTCAGAGATTTCAATCCACGGCAGTCATTTTTCACTGCTCTTTGGAAATAACTTTTCTGACGCAGTCTTTGTGAGTGTACCCTCATTAACCTTTTCAACCTGTTTCAACCTGCTTCTTTCAGTCCTTTGTGCCTTACTTTGAGATGATTACACTTTAGAAATACTCATCTTATCACTTCTGACTTGTGTTTCTTATTAAGTGTTAAGACGTCTTGCTGAAATAAGACCCTCTGCTTAATATCTTCACGTACCAGTTCATTAAAATAATACCACGGTGGCATTTTCTTTGTTTTGGCGCCTTCTCTCAGGATTTAGACCTAGACAGATGAACGGGAACAACAGCTTTTGCTGTCTGGCACTTTAACACAATGATAATGCCAGATGTAACCTATTTATGAAGAACAACACTGTTTAGTTTTACAGTTTACATTCTGACAGCTGCATTAAATGTGGATACAAGTCTATGACGTGCGTTTGCATCCCATATCATCTGTCAGCGTGTTAGGCCAGTCCCCTCTTTGAAAAAAAAAAAAAAAGAAACTCATCTGGGTTTCCCATGGCCTCAAAGGTACATCTCATTGCATACCAGCCGATTAATAATGAGGAGGGAGGGCCATGCAGAAGAAGAGCGATGGCCAAAGCAGCGAGCCCGGCTCTTTGGAAACAAAAACAATGCACTTTACAGAAGATTCTTGAAACTTTATAAAGCTGCTTGTTCTCGCACTCTCACATTTGCATAGCATCAAGGATCTCAAGCAAAAAAGGTAAAAAAATTAGCAACCCATACAGGCTGCATCTGAAATCTTGGGAGCAGCTGAAGTGGCTCTTGCGGCTGCAGAGTGGGAGCGTCCCCCCCCCCCCCATGTGGCGGAGGTCCTGGTATTGAGGCCCCAAGTCATTAATCACCAGGATCTTTTCAGCTGTCAATACATACAAAAAGACCCCCCTCCCATAAAACTTTTTTTTTTTTTTTTTTTCCTTTTTGTTCATGAAGCACGGGCAAATATAGTTCACCAGGGATTATTGTTTACTGTTCTGTCCAGCTCAAATCTCATACAGTATTCATAAACAGCTTATCTTGTGGGAAAAATCCTTGTCTGAACAGCATGGGCATATTGTCAGTAAAAACTCCCAGATTTGCCAGGAGTAGTTTTTATCTTTTTGTCAAAGACCTGTGTCTTATCCACTGTGTCCGTTTTTTTTTTTTTTTTTTTTCTAGTAGTGAGTTGCATTTCTCAAGTGTTGGAGAGAGTAGTGTGGAAGTAGAAACCTGCAGAGTGAATGATAAGGTTTTCATCTCCTGATATATAATAGCAGATACATCATTGTAACACTGCGTCCGGAAGAAGCAGGGAAATGCGCTATATTACTCCAATATCTGGACTCACTAATTATTCTCTATCTTTTGTAATTGAGCTTCAAAAGAAACAGTGACAAAGCCTTTAATCGAGTTTGCATCCACATTGACATTTGTTAATCCGAGTCAATATCTTTAAGCAATGTGGATGGTTTGAATGAGGTGGCATCATCAGTGAACTTCAGTAATATTGCACTTTAATTTGTATCGTAATCAGACTAAAACAGCAGCCTTATTCTTATTATTTTATCCTTAAATGAGAAAATGTATACATCAAAACCAAAAAACAATTATCTTTGAATAAATTAAGATAATTTTAAAGCATGTTTCTTTTGCATTTTGCCTCCTTTGAGGCAGGAACATAAAATGCTGCACGTAGCTGAATGCTGAAATGAACCTCTCTGCATTGATCTTGTACTGCTATTTGACAGTTGTGGTTTTATGTTTCAGATTTTAATCATCTCTGCTGGTTCAGTGTAGTCCTCGATTTGTTTGGCCCCCTCTGTCTTCAAGTGGTGATGATTTGTAACTTATAAACAACACAATTCATAGAAGGACACCTGCCACTTTTACAGATGCTGGAGGCCTGGCGTTTCTATACGGCACATAAAATAGAATATTTGTGGGAGACTTGCACCGTAAAGTTTATAGGTGGAAGATTTGTTGTGCCATATTTTATTAAATCTAATCCTGGTGGTTCCTCATGCTCTCCCTGTGTGTGCAGATCCATATACACAATGATGTTTGGAAACGTGCATCTGCATTTTGTATATTATTCATTTTGATTTTATTCATTTCCACAGTTTCTTGGTTAAGGTTGTGTGTGTTGTTTGATTGTAGGAAGTCTGTTATGAAAAGATTTCAATTTAAAACAACAATACTATCAAGTAATTTTGTCATATATTAAGTATATATATGTATGTTTTTTTTTCTTCCACAGAATCACTCAAACTGAACTGGCATTGTAACCCACGTTTGATGCTGAAAACAGTGCGAAGGCAGCCATGGAAGTGAAGGAACGAAGGCCCTACCGCTCGCTCACCGCCCGGCAGGACACAGAGCGCCGTTATACCAGCTCCTCTGCAGACAGCGAGGATGGCAAACCCAACCCCAAATCCTACAGCTCCAGTGAAACGCTCAAGGCCTTCGACCACGACTCCAGGATGGCCTACGGGAGCCGCGTCAAGGAAATGGTTCATCACGAAGTGGACGAGTTCAGCCGGCAAGGTGCGCAAGGTTGTCATTGATATCTGTGCGGCTCATCTAGTAGTATATCTGCGGTGCACAATGATATGAAAATGCCGGTCATTAGGTTGTGGGCACGGTGCTGCCTGGTCTCAATATATGCATCATTGCTTTTTAATGAGGAGTCTCTTGGTAATTCACCGTCAGTGGCTGTAGAGGTCACTCTGCATTGTTTAACTATTAACAGAGGTGGCCAGGGATTGACCTTACCATGCTAGTGTTAAAAACTGCATGGAGGACATGCATATCCTTTACCTGTCCATTCAAATATATTATTGATCATCAAAGTGAAATCAGATGCGACGGCACTGATGATGTATCCTTAAATCAAACTGGAGCATAGGTGTGCAGTTTTACTGAAAGATGCAGATTTTTAACCAGAATGATTTAGGCCATGTGCTTTAAGGTTGGGCACCAAAGGAAAGATATAACAACAGTTTGCATCTTTGCCTTTTTTTTTTTTTCATTTATGTTTTTTCATTCTCAGCAGTTCCAGAATCGAGTGAGATTTACAAATCATCAGAGACAGATTTACAATTCTCTCGACTTGTGGCGGTAAGAGAGGGAGAAATTTGGAGAGACAGCTCTCTCCGTTTTCAGATACGATATGAAAGCTGTGAATTTGGCATTTGGAAGCCGCTGCAGCTTACGAGTGAAAGTCTGAAACTGATGCAAAACATTAATTATATTTACTTCAAAGCTCCAGTGGATTTGAAAATGTCCTACTCTATCGAAGCCCCGTGTTAAGAACAAGACACGGATCTGATACTGAGACTCTGAGATAAATGTAGCAAGAGCAACGAACTGAAAATACAATAATCCCATAAGGATCTTGTACATAGGTGCTTTAAATATTAAAGGTAACTGAATCTTCTACAGCCCTTTTTTTGTGAAACTTTTTCTTTTAAACCATTACCCCATCTCTC
This sequence comes from Amniataba percoides, assembly GCA_037176925.1. Taxonomy (NCBI): domain Eukaryota; kingdom Metazoa; phylum Chordata; class Actinopteri; order Centrarchiformes; family Terapontidae; genus Amniataba; species Amniataba percoides. The sequence continues at coordinate 4,843,199 of JBAJHX010000049.1, read as the reverse complement.
AAGGCCAAGATGCTGCTGTCATCTTTTCCTGCAGCAAATGCCGCTCATGATCTCAAGTGACTTAACTAATAACCGGAGCTTTGTGTGTTTTTACTCGCTGCAGGGGCGGACTTTTCCCTTCGAAACCTCGGCTTCGGAGAGGCCCTCCCATCCCACGTGGCCACGTACAGGACTGACCTGGGGATGCCACACCGCGACTACTCAGTCAGTGTGGGCTCAGATGCGGACACAGAGACAGATGGCATCATGTCGCCGGAGCACGCGGTCAGATTATGGGGCCGCAGCAACACCAAGTCAGGCCGCAGCTCGTGCCTCTCCAGCAGGGCGAACTCCAATCTAACTCTCACAGACACTGAGCACGAGAACACGGAAAACGGTAAAGCACTTTTCCTCTTTTGCTTTCGTCTGCCGCTCCTTATCGGGCAAGCTGACTTTACACTGTGTCTTTGTCCGTGTGGATTTCATTTCAGTGGAGTAGAGTTGTACAATGTCTGCAGTACTGAGGCTAAATGATGATGCTGGTTTGGATTTGTTTAGTTTTACATACTGCGATATGATAAGCTGCTTCTTTGTTTGTGTGTTTTTGTACATGTCTTTGTGCCCTTTGACATTCTGGAGCCTTTCCAAAGTGAAGTTGACAGTTTTTTATTAGGCTTTTTAAATGTCTTTTTGCATTTTTGTCAGAATTTGGCCAAAGACCAGCATATTTCAAATTTGACCTCCTGAAGAAAAGACTCTGCACTCCAGTCAGCAGCCTGGCATACCATTATAACTGTATTGTTACTTGCCCCTTTCTGTTGCATTGTCTTAATGACCGTGTATGTGCAGAAATGGTCTGGCAGGTTTCTTGGTGAAATCAGCGCCAGAGAGTGGGGAACCGTACATATTGAATTCATCTTCCCCGTGGCCCCAGATGAGCCTGTGTGCCTGCAGAAGGTCATGTGAGCTCAGGGAATATGCAACAGAGAGCCATGTCAAGTGCCAGAAAGTGTCAGACGCTAATAGCAGTTTTGCTGAAGATAGTCTTATTCAGATTAGTTAGTGAGTTAGTTATTTGCGCGCCAGGAAGTCGTGATATTACAGAATTTAGTTCGGGGGCAGAAATGCCATTTGAATACCCAGCTCAGTCCCCCCTCGGAGCTTATTTGTCAGCAAACTCAGTTACAACTTAGCACTTGCTTTGATAGTGTAACCCTGAAAGAAAAAGCTCTCGGAGTAAATTCAGCGTAGCGTGGCAGCAGCGGTGGCGGCGCTGCCTGACAGACAGCTTTCCTTTACCAACATAACCCTTTATGTCCACAACGCCTGCTCCTTTCTGCGTGTGTTTACCCGAGTTTCTGCCAAGATAGATTCTCTCCCCGTTCGACGCAGAGCTGCTGTGTACCAAAATATAAAGTTCTGTTTCATATTATGCAAAGTTGAACGCAAACCTAAATCATGCATATTAACTGGCAGATTTATGATACTGTTCCCAGGATATTTCAGAGATAGAGGAACTCGTCGAGGGCCTAGCGGCAAAATTCTAATTGCCCCTCACAGCCTTGCAGAGAACCTTGTGAATAGTTTTGCATTTCAGAGTGTGTCACATTATGTATTAGCTTCTTATTATAACTGACAGAAATGACTCTTGGAAGTGGAATCCATTTGCCCGAATGACTCAGGGAAGAGAACGTGGCATCCCTCTGCTTGATCATCTGAGATGCCAGGGGACTTGAATTTCGCTGTATTGTACATAATTAAAGAGAATCTCCTTGGATGGCTGTTCAGGGGGTGGGGTGGTATGCTGGGATGTATTCAGAGCACCCGTAGCTGCAGCATCATGCTACATCTGTGAGACCCAATCGAGATTCTAAGTAGCTTTTTATTCAACTCACCCAAGCAGAAAGAGCACTTGTATTCAGCATTTAATTCAGTAATGCCTGATAACATACAATTTATATATGGCAAGTTAATTAAAATCCATCGAGCAGGGCCTGCTTGTGTGTGCTTTAATCTCTTTAAATCAACAAACCATTTACTCTGCTTTAATGTATTCGAGCCGCCGGGCAATTCTCCCTCTCTTCACATGTGACTTACTTGACCCTGGTTTTAATGCATGCAAATAAGCGATAGCAATTTTAGAACAATTTTCTTGATGCTCAAGTAATTCCGAAGCTTCCCATATATATTATGAATAAAAAAAAAATCTTGCTTATTATAACCTGATACACTAAGATGATGAGTTGAAAAAAAAGTAGAAATATCACTACTAATCTCTCTCCATCACTGGCATTTTGTACTTGATTACTGGATATATTATTCTGCCCGGCACTGCCTGTATTCCCTGTGCATGAGCATGGGTTGGTAAGAATTCATG
>JBAJHX010000049.1:4796965-4829901 GCA_037176925.1 Amniataba percoides | reverse complement strand
ACTTTTTTCTCTGGAGACGTTGGTGCGGCGGCGTTGAGGTTTCTACTCAAACAGGAGATATTTCCATTTTGGTCATTTAGGATTTCAGCTTCACATTTTCGAGTCTGATTCAGTTCCTCTGTTTGTCGCAGAGAACTCAAAAACAGATGGCGTCTTTCGGGCTGGATTGCGGGGCGCACCGTCTCTCGAGCGCAGAGGAAGAGAGCGGACTGGAATGGATGAGGGTGGCAGAAGCCAGGCTGCAATGTGGGCAGAGAATGACTCGGGGAAGGAGTCTGTACTTATAGTCACCCGGAGAAGAAATGCCATCTCCAGTCGCAGCCACTCAGGCCTCCTTTTCATCTTCCTAGGTGATAATCTGGAAAGCCACTAGCATCAGCACTCTGATGTGTGCTTAGGCTTGTGTGCTCCTGCTGTGTTTTTTTTTTTTTTTTTAAATCTTAGTCGGATGTTTTCCTGCTCCTCTATGCAGACAAACAGATTAGCACTCAGTGATTGCGTCCTTCAATTGGTGTAATTCACAGAGGAATGATGGGTAGAGGTTTCAACTATCTGGGGCCCACGGCCTATGAGGGTGTTTATGGAAATTGTGACAACTGCTAATTTGATTTAAATCACCCATTTCCAACTATTTCTAGCATCCAAAATGTTCTGCAGCCATCACGATATCAGTGTTAATGGTTAGGGATTTTTTTTTTTGCTTGTTTTCTAGGTTTATTCTAACCATCCATTTATAATTTGGCATTCAGCATCTCTTTAAGAGCGCACAGAGTTGTAAGTAATGGATGCTGGGTTTAAAGTGCTGATAGAAATGTTGCGGGTCAGCCTTAAATGGAATTGTGCCTACTGTGGTAATGCTTTTATATTACGTACAAATATAATTTCCATTTTCTCCGTAATGGTCATGTCTATAAAAACACATTTATGAGTATTTACTATTTGTTTTCAACCCCATCGTACATTATGCGCACTCTCTGTTATTATGATATTGATTCTTAGCAGGTAAACGGCACCGTCAGAGAAAATTTTATCATTTTTCCAATGTAGGTCAATGAAAGCTAATTTCCCACTTCCTCTGCAAGTGTGTCTGTTTGTGTGTTTTGTTGTGCAGTTTGGGGAGGAGTGCTGGGCAACTTGCAGCGTTCTGCAGAACTATAGTTTAACTGACAAATTTATGAAATTGCACCACATCAACTGGAGAAATTCTTGTAATCCTGCAGCAGGCGTACGGTCAGCCTAACCTTGGCTAGATGGTATAAAATTGACCAACAGCTTGATTTTGCTTCGATTAAAAAAAAAGTGGAAAACATTTCCTAAGCTTGACGCACATATTTATCAGGCAGTTTATCACCTGCGTTTGCAGCATCGGCCTCGTGACTTTTTCAAAACCATCCCTTTGAGCTCCATGCTGTCTCATTTGTTTGCTTTTCTTTCACTGAGATGAGATCAGCTATCAAGTATTAATTTCATAAAAGGCTAGTCATGGCTTCCAGCTGTGCAATAAAAAACAATTATGTCAATTTTGGGATCTTAATAATGAAAGAAAAAAAGAATTAAACCATCTTGTTTATATTGCCTATGGGGGCGTCTGATGGGTGCAATTATTATCTGAGAACTTACACCAATAATTTACAAACACATCAGCATGTTCCCAAAAAAACAGAAGTAAATAAGAAATCTGAATACATTTTTATGAACTATCAGACACCATTATGAATTTATATTTATAGCATCATCTCTCTTGTTTTTGCCACATCGCAGTTTGTGTGTCTGATTAAAGCTGAAGTCGAGAAGATTGAGAATAAGTGTGGACTTAGCTTGAAACTTTAAACGAGTGCAACTCCCCCCCCACTGCCACCCTCCTGCCCGGCCTCCAAATCCGCTCCCCGCAGAGAAGCTCGGGCTAATTCTAATTCTTCTTCGCTTGCGTTTCTTCGTCTGTTTACTCGTCTTTGTCGTGTCAGCTGCTGTTAGCAGAGGAGGGAGGGGAAGAGAAAACTTCTTCGTTGTTCGGTGGTTGTTTGGCCGACATGCGGCGCTTGACGACGTGAGAGCATGTGTGTGTATGGGGGGGGGCACAAACAGTGATTGACAAGCATCAGAAACTCCTCCTGGTTCTGATTGGTTGCTTTAACTCGAGGGCGGGGTTACTGCATTGCTACAAATGGCAGTAGGTGGAGCCAGAGAAAGATTATTTTTGTTCTTAGATTAAAGGTCTCACATAGCTACTTGTCAGGACATTATAATGATTTTAACAATCACATATTTTAAAGAGATTAGTGATTAGGGATTGAGATCCATTGCCTGTATTGATTATATGTCCACAAGTAATGTTCTGCAAAGAGTGTGAAAAGTCTGTCTCGTGCCAAATAAACAGGGGAAACATTGACACATTGTGAAAAGTATAGCAATTTTGAACAGGCTGTTTTTGCATCGTGTTGTCATCAAACAGCAGATAAAGTAAAGTGGTTGAATTCACATTATGATTGTGTTTATGCAATTGTCTAAAGTGGCCTGTAAATCAGAGGCACACAGGCCAAAACACAATGTATAATATAACCAAAACAAATCAGCTTACCAGAATCAATTTAACTTCGACTTACAACAACCAGTTTAAGACACTCTGTATTTAACATCAAATAAATATAGATGTTTTCTGGTTATAAAGTATTATCTACGATCTGGATATTGCAATAAAGTATTATTGATATAATACATTTGCTGCAACTTTGTTAAAACAAATATTGTTACTATTTATTAAATAAGATGGGATTGAAGAAGGGAGCCAGTGAATCAAATATCTGAAAAATCAAGGCGCTAAATATCCCGTAAATCCAATATCACCAACTAACAGTCCGGCTTATTGATTTTCAGCATTGTGCACAGTCTCCTAATACAATGAAACATATTAAACAGTTAAAAGCTCTGTCTGACAGATTTACAATTTCACAGTATACTGTACTGTACACATCACGTCACACAACAGCCAGTGTGTTAGCAGATATTTCACCCCATCTTTCATCATGTTACATTGCAAAAAAAAAAAAAAAAAAACACCACTACGGGGATTTATTTCCTTTCGTCACAAATACGTTGAATTTCTGAGACTGTCCGTCACACAAAGGGAGCACTTACACCACCTTTCCTCAGTCTTTGAAGTTCAATCCAAACCAAGAGCAGTGATACAGTAGGCGAGAGGGCACATTTAATCAGTCATGGCAGAGCTGAAATACTGCCAGTCAGTTTGAGGGAAAAAAAAAAAAATCAAAAATGGCATCAAAGCTGTGAAGCCTTTGAATGGCACAGCATTTCCAGGACAACTTGAGTCGGACTGGTGAACATTTGTGTCGCACCCTGTAAACATGGCCATGAGAGCCAAGCGACCGGACATCATTATGGGGACAAAGCTGGAATGCTGAAAGGGGAATTGATGATGCTCAGGCAATTCAAAAGCCATTAAATATCCAATTAAGGCACCTAGTTGGTCAGAATACCTTGTAGGCAAATATAAGTCAATTAATAGACCATTAGTTGGATTAGGTTTGACATAATAGGCTTATTTATAAAACCAACTGTTTTCTTTTTTTCCCCTTTGAATAGACTTACAATGCACCCTTAATGCTGCTAAGAAGTACTCACACTACAGTATGAATTAGTTATTATGTTCAGTGTTCTGGTCTGAAATACATTAAAACAATGGTTCACTTTCACTTAAAAGTGCAGAATACAGAGAACTACTACACTACTCGTGATTCATTATGTGACGTAGCTCATGAAAATGTTGTTTTTCTCAAGCAATTACTTTTGCATGGTTTGCAGGTTTGCATGTAGGATTAAAATGAACAATAGGTATGCATTTATAATAAGAGCCTATTGTATGTTATTCCATAAACTGTGTTAGATTGTCAAGAGTACTGAGATGTAACTAAAGGGTTTGACGTGTAAAAGGACACAGAGGTTTGTGTGTTAATTTTGCAAACGCCTGCTGCTGGTTGGACGAGATCTTATCAAGGTTAGCGGTTGATCTGGTGTGCATAATCAGACGCCCGCCTCAAAAGAGAGTTAATCAACTGAAAGGGAAGGCCTTCATACATGAAAGCTGCCGAGGCTGGTAAGATTCAGACATTAATCTTTAGAGTTCCTTCCTGGCATCACTTTCATAATCAAAAAAAAAAAAAAAAATCTCGGCAATTAGTCTTGTGATTGAAGAATGTATAAGGGAAGTGAGGCAGACAAGCAAAATGCACATTAAAGGGATCTGTGGTAAAGGTACACCTTCACCAATTAATGATGCAAGAGCACAGAGTAAGAGTGTCGGGTGCCGTTGGACGGTGCAAATATGGTGAATCTTGACACCAAAACTGCATTGCACTGCTGGTTCGTTTATGATCTGCGCTGCAACAAAACAAAGCTGGTGCTTGCGAGGGATGAAACGCACTTGGGGAAAAGCACTTTGCACCACACAAAAAACAGAGACATCCATTTCACGGTGACCTCCACATGTGAATACTGTAAGGACAGTTAAAATATCAGGAATATTCTGGATAAATGATGGGCCTTGATGGTGGGGATAGCAGTCAGTACAGTATTCAGCACACAGTCAAACAGCTGAAAACATGACGACAGCTTTCAACTTGCCATTACATCTTGGAGTTGATCCCACTCCACCTACACTGGATGACAAAATCGGCGCCAGGAGCAAATTACACAATGTTTTACTGATCTGCCAAAGACAAACTGCCAACCTTTCACACCCCTGTATGAATGTTACTATGCAACTGTCCAAGTCAGTGTGGTAGTTTTTTTTTTTTTTTTAGCTTGCGCTGGCATCATGTAGAATTTTAAGATGGGAATTTAGCATCAACGTTGAGTAAAAATGCCGGTATCTTGACTGCATTAATCCGACGTGCAGACCGTGGTGCTCCGTGGTAAAATGGAGATTCAACACAATCTGCATTTTGCAACAAGAGAAGCCGCACGATGATGACACTCGGTCCCCGCTGAGACTCTGAGTCATTCCTCTGCGTCCTGTATGCTTTGTATGCCACATGGCATCAGTTGATGGTACAGGACAGGCGCAGAGATGTTTGTTTTTTCCTTCGCTGTTCATCTGCAAATACACTGCATTTTTTATATAGACGCTGCCCGCAGCAGTAGTCCTTGAGCAAACAGATAATTCCTGTTGTCACCATGGAGTCACACATCTGCTTCACCTTGCACAGTGTTGTGGCTGTGCAAGTGCATTTAACTAAGGTAGTCATAGATCTTATTTACCATGCTTTGTCTGAAGAATGACAAGTTTTGTCTCCTTTGAATATATCTGAATGTCTATGAATAGCTGGAGAATTCACAGCAGTTGGAAGCAAAATCAAAAAGGTTATATTGGTTTAGAGAGACAAAGAAAGAGAGAGAGAACTAGAAATCAGGATTCTCCGAATGAAAGATGTTTACCCTTCTCACTAAGGTTTTCTTTTCACTCAATTACATCCTCCCTCTAAATTATATTCTCTGTTTACTCGATTAAATTCTCCTTCCCTTAGTCAGAGAGGCGTTTTCAATTTTTCTTCAATATACATTTTCCTGTGTTTCATGCATTTGCAGAGTGATAATGACTGATTCTGCCTCTGCGTCATGCACAAACTTGATCACTGCGATTAGGCTCACACGGTTTCCAATGCATGATTCTGCATAACCGTCCCTGCATTAATGATTGCAGTTACCGTGGGTGGGTACGTCGTAAACAGCTGTACTCATGTCTCCTCCTGCCATGCACACGCAGATTGATCACATTAACATAACACACAGAGGCTGTCAGCGCTCTTTGGAGCACAACGTGTCTCCAGAAATCCTTTCAAAGTTTGCAGGCATGTATTGGTTTTAGTGCACAAGCTATTTGTTAATTAATTGATCATCTCAGTGACAGAAAATAATAAGTCTAAAGAATTTTCAGACATTTTGTTGATGGTGGTTTGCGAAGAGTCTCTTGACAGTATATGTGTAGCTGTATTAGACAATTTCCAATATTGAGTTTTTTATAACCCTGCAGCTTATTAAAAACATGCAAGTGTTCTGTTTTGTACTGCACTTTGATTTGAAGCATTCCCAACAATTAATGATCAAAATGAGTCTAAATAATGTGCAGATTGTAAAGATTCATAATCCTTTAGTCTTTACTTTCTACTCTTGATTAAATTGCGATACCTTTAATAACTCACTTTGAATCAGTTGATCAGATCTATTCACCATTTTGTCTTGGAAAAAGAGTTTTGTATAAAACACTACATTATCATTAGGAGTCATCCTTACCTGCAGTCACCAATTTGTTTGTTCTTTCTTTTAGATGGTTGCTAATGAGTTAATTTAGACCTTTATTGCAGCGGGCGGCAGTCTATGTGTGTCTGTCAGGGAGAAAGCAGACGCTAACTAGCACTTCCTGAAGCTGTCAGGAACTAAAGCCATGGCATATGGTCCAGGGGCTCCTAAGTAAAGGTCCCCTTTTGCTGTAATATAGTGAGTGAAGGCAAAGGCAATCAGCTCTGGCAGCCAGGGAAACTTCTCAGGCCATCTCAAGCTCCGGCTTCTCGCCTGCAGAAGCCCTGTCTGTAACTTTCGGGGCTTGTGGCATGGGCTTGAACCGCACAAGCCAGCATTAATTAAACGGAGTGAGACAGTAAAAGACTAATGGCCACTCAACACGGCTACCTTGACCTCATTTAGGTTATGACTTTGACCATTTTTTGGAGGACTTTAATCTTTTCTTGTCTCATTGATTAATTCTCTCTTTGAGGAAAACGCTGTAATATTCAGTCCAGGACCTGGCGCGGCTCATTTTCGTCTTTCATGTCAAGAATTTCAGCCTCGCCTCTGGTCCTTTTTGCAGCGGCAGATACTGGCTGACTGAGTGATTCTCCGTTCAGCGAGTGTTGTTGTTTTGACACAAAATGTAGTGTCTGAGATGCATCCGAGGGATTCTGGGAATGACTGTAATGATACTCCTTTCTGCAGCTCTCCCTCTCCCGGTCGTGCATTACTGTATATTCAGGCACAACAGTGTCACGGTCATTAACCCACAGCATGGCCGCTATGTCTCTGCACCCATTACCTGCACCGGCGTTAGAGGATCGAGAGAGAAATGAAGTGTGCGGCGCGAAGTGTACATAAAGCACAAACTGTGATTCTCCAGGGCAGTGGACATTTGCTGCTTGTGTAGGGCCAGGGCTGATATGTTAGTATCACTAATTGTTTCCTAATTAGATGCGAGTCAGTGAGTCGTATTTTAATACTCTTCGGGGATCATTACAGAGCAAGAGGAAATTTATCTCTCCTGATGGATGACAGTCCAGTCAGCAGGAATTTCAAGCATCAAGACTGACGGGAAGATGAGGGGGTGGTGGAGGGGGGGCACCAAACTGATGGCTTTGTTCGCTGCAGTCATGTTACTTAAGTACTCCATTTTCAGCATGGCGCAGAGCTGCATCAAAAGTTAATCACACATTAATAGGAGCTCTGTGGAGATTTAACGTCGTATGACAGCATGGGTATTGGAGCCAGTAAGCCTTGAAAGACAGAGTTGTGCTATTCGTATGCAAGAATTAGGGTTGCACATTGGTATATAACAAGGAGCTATAAATAATCACAACTGTAAATTATTAATATTCTGCTGTTAAAGTGAGTGGCCTAATCCCTGCAGTATTTTATGTTACTGACAAGTGGGAAAGCTGAGATGGACACAGGGTACAGGAGGAATAGGAAGGATTGGTTCAGGTTGGTTTCATTTCTTGGCTGGCAGGAGTTATATGTGTTTCCACAGGAGGGGGTATTAACAACCCTGCCATATATGGGAACATTATTCATGTGGCTGCTGCAGCACAGTACACAAATCTGAATCTGCTGGTGTAATTTTTGCAGTTTGGAGAAGTGCAGTTGTGTTAGATGGTGTTTTGAAGATTTTGAAGGAACGAGTGTCTTGAATTTCAAATGTTTTTGTCAGTTGTATTTCAGTAGATTTTTCTGACCTGACATGCTCTTGTACTGTGTATAGGCCATGCCTATATAGATGCCATATACACACTTCTAATTGTTTTTCTAAGTTTTTTAAATGTTTGTTTGAGCATTGTAACCTAAAATTGTTCTCCTTTTTTGCATTAAACATCCCAAAAGGCTGTTTTGTTGTTTCTCTTCCTCTAAACCAGTGCCAGGCATTTGCCTTTTCTGTTCTATCTCAAAGTCATTTTAGTTGTTTGTATTGTTCTTCCCAGCTGGGGTGAGGTGGCGGAGACAAAGGCAGATGTGTCCCTGTTTGTTTTTGAAGTGTCAGAGTTAAGTCTTGCCTTTGCGTGCGCCTGCCTGCCTGCGTGTGTGTGTGTGTGTGTTCTGCTCCTATGTGATGTTGCCTGTGTTTGGGTGTGTTTCATTCCCCCCCCTTGTGTTGTCTCTGTTTGTGGTCCACAGGTCCTCCGCTGCATTGTTCATCTGCCTCCTCCTCCCCTGTTGAGCAGCTCCCATACCCTCCCCCTTCCATTGCAGCCAATGAGAGCCAGGGAGGGTTGCTAGGTAACTGTGCGGCTCAGCCAGCCCAGGACTCTGACTCTGAGGATGAGTTTGGCCCCAATTCATTCTTAGTTAAAACTGGCTCAGGGAACCTGTATGCTCCTGCCACTGCAACTGCTGATGGTGAGTTTGTTTTCAAACTACTGTTGCTTTCTGGAGGTTAGTCTTCCCTTGCTCCTGGACATGTTGTGTTATAGGTCATGCAGATGGCTGTGGGCAAGAATATGTCCCTTTTTTTTTTTTTTTTTTTTGAGCGCTGTGAGAGTAAGTTAAAACTTTAAAGTCGATACGTAGCCTCAGGAAATGCACAGAACTCTCTGAAGCAAGGTCTGCAAAGTTCAGAGCTTCACTCAAAGAGATGGACGATTTCGGTTCAGTAGGAGATATTTGTCACAGATATTTCTCTTCAGCTTCTCTGTGAGCTGGTGGGAGTAACCATCTACAAGAGTTTTCATAAAACAGCAGTGCGCGTGCATCCTCCGCACCTCGGATAGGAAATGAGCAAGAAATAAAGATAGTTACCTCATACAGGGTTCAGTCTGGTTCCCGCTGTAGCTTCACAGCACCGCATGGACAGACTCCCTGTGAAATGTGTACTCTAGTTTTCAATTTTGATAACAACACAAACTCAAACGGCACCTCTTGACTTACATAAGGTTTGAAAATTCCCCATGTGGTTTCTCATTAATAAATGTCAGCCCCTCGTTCCTCTTGAAACACTCAGTGTCTCCTGCTGTTGACTTAACACTCATTCAGACTGACAGATTGACATTTGCGCTCAAACTGCAAACATGGTGTTGACAGAAAAAAGAAAAAAAAACTCATGTGACTGTAAAGCGTGTACAGTAGATTTACTAAGCAGGAGTACACATATTATCAGCTTTTAACTTACTCATTTCATCATCATCAACGATTTGATTTGGCACTAATTGAGTGTGTGTGTCGTTTGGCTGGTCTACAGGGTGAAACTGTTTGTTGAGTTGATGTAATAGTATTTGTTTGTCGCTGTATATCCGATTGCTATGGATTCATAGGGCTGCTACGGATTCATGTCTGGCTTGGAAGGCCTTGATGTTCACTACTTCAATGTACTTTGTTCGTAACATCACAAACGCTCACTGCACGGCATATGAAAAATGCATGGAAATAAGAATAATTCAGATGTTCCCTCAAGGTAACCTCAGGAAACCCGATTTATTATTATGGTCACAAAATAACCCACTTGGAAGTGTAGCAGGTTATATATTCTTGTTTATGATCCATCTACATGAAAATATAAGATGTTGTCATTCAAACTCAGCAATTTATGCCGCATATCTCCCATAAGTCATCAATTTGCATGCTGAATAGGGGATTTTTTTTATATTTGAATGTTGATGCCTTTCAACTACAGCCGCTACTTGCTTATCCTGCTGGAACGGCAAACACAAAACAAAATAAAATGGTCTAAATAATTGATCAAGCTTCTAAGTTAACTGCCCAAAGGGTTGAATTACATCAAACTCCAAAGTGCCCCAGCTGCCTGTTCAGAAAAGCCTGAAGAATGAGTTATTAATCCCGTTGCAAATCTCTCCCCCCTTCTTCTAATTCCACAGTAGCAACACGCTGGTCACCCAGCGGTGACATGACTGGGCTTAAGGGGACGCGGGTGGGGGGGAATGGCCTTTACCGCAGCAGATTTGTCTCATAACAATGACACTGATTTGCATAGGTACAGCATTTAGGTTGGCCTCGGGCTGTCGGTAAGGGGTAGGGGAGGACGGAGGAGGAATTTCTGCAGCTCGGGTTGCTACCTTGGTCATCCACAGGCTCTCCAAGATCTCTTTTAAGTTGCGAAGTACAGCATGTTTCTGTTAGTCTCTTGCTAGCGGGATCAACGCCTTCTCACTCTTGTTTATCACAATAACATAAAACTCTTGATATTGATGGCCTTGTCCACTCTGAGGACGTCTCACCTCACTATAGTTACATATGAAATAGGAATATGGTTATGCAAAGTAAGCTTTTTCTTCTTTGACATTACTCATTGTTTAATTACAGAACATCTCTGACAGCAAGGAGACAATTACAGTCCGGCTGAGGATCGAAAAGAGCTTCCACCGTTCACTTAAAGCACTTAATGAGCCTTGTAAGCCTGCCCCGTGCCTTTTTCACATCCAAACATTTTAATACCTTGCAGATTTTGTTTATTCAAATCTGCATATTTTGCATTTTGGGAAATTTATTTGAGCCTTTTCCACCAGTGGGCAACATAATGTGTTCCCATATTTTGCTCTTCCAAGCACCCATTTGGATTTAATCAAAAAGTGATTTTCTTATGAAGTTGATTCAGCGAAAAAAAAATTACCCTTTGCACGGACAATCCTCATTCAAGTTAGATGTTATCTTGCATTTTTGGCATTTGTCTTTCTGGGTTTTGCATATAAATGTTCACCAAGGAAAGAGTGATTTCTGATGTTTCTCTATGTAAAGAATTTACAGTCCTCAAAGATTTTAACTACTAAACTAACTTAACAACTCCATCAACCCAGGCTGCCTTCACCATATCTGTGAATGAAACAACTTCATTAAAACTTGTGACACTCTTCCCCACAGCTATATAAACCTCATCTTGTCAAGGTGACAAAGATGAGCGAGCCAAAATAGGTTGCAGAGTTGGCACACAAAGCTTGCGTATGTTCACACAACTGCACAGCCAATATGAGAAATGTTCCCAAATTATCAAATCAAATTTATGGAGAGTGAATTCTGATGTTTTCTGTTTTATGCAGAGTTTGAAATTATGGTCGGAAAAAGAAAAACTTCACGTTGCCAAATGTAATGTAATCTGGAATTAGGTATTCATCTCAGGTTTTCAGCAGGAATTACATGAGCAGAAAATGTAATTTAAAAGGCACCACGGTAGAAATGACTGGAATGTCAAATCAGATCTCTTTGACATACAGGTCACTTATTGAAGAAATATTCAAATTCAGAGTTGACACGGTGCAGGAAATATTTACTTTTTTACTGTCAGCAAACAACCACAGAAAACCATGTATGCCTAAAATAATTGGCTCAGTGTGTATCTGTTACACTGGAAAACAGGTGGCTTTTTATCACTTCAGATTACATTTGCTCAAGGTCATCTCTGAGCTCACATACAGGACTTAGAATGTTCTGCTGGATTTTGAACAAGTAAACGCTCTCAGCAGCATATCGTTATTCACATTAGCAGCCTCCAAGGCTGCTGTGTTTATTTTTTTTACTGGGATCCTGTTTTCATTTGGAAGAACACTGAGCCAGGGTTTCTGTGAGGCTGACGAGGCTGCTCGCTGAAGCCTGCAGTCCTTTTGTGAAGCATGTGTTTCACTGTGGCCTTAGGCTTTCTCTGAGGGGCTTCTTCCTGGGGAGAGTGCCAGTGGGAGCCCGCTGCCACGCTGAGCTGCAGGATCTGAGACACTGCAACCTCCCAGTATTAGCATCTCTTAATGCAAAACAGCATGGGGTCGGCCAGCGTTGGCTTTCAGTGCAGCCGAGGCTCCCCTGGTGAAAGGAGGAGCGCACCACCACCACCTCACAGCTGACCAAGCAGGAATGCAGACCGGGTTGGACGGCTCGGGGCCGCGGTTGTGTGTGAATTCAAATAAGTCTTCATTTGAACTGCTTAATCATCCCTCTGTGTCTGCAAGGATGGTGGGGGGGAGTGTGGTTAAAAGAGGTCACCCCAGAAACTAATTCACCCACACTCACCATGAGGAATGAAACTATCTGAGGCTAAATAATAATTTAATGAGTAGCACATGGCACTCGCATGCCATGCCCCTGTTTTTCTGAATATGCCAAATTCCAGTTTGGAGTTGACATATCAAAAGGAATCGGTTTCCCTCGACGTTGATGTTGAGTTATCAATGAACTGGAGCCAACAGACAATTTGTCCAGATGCATTCAACTTGCTGTTCGTCTTTGCGCAGAGACCATGGATAATGCATTTTGCATACCTACATATCTTCTTTTCATTGACATAAATTGAGATGCATTACTTTCATTCCATGATAATTGCAGACCATCTGTGCCCTCTAACAAAATCTTCAACCTCTTGATGGATATGCAGCTGAGTGACACGCAGAGCAGAGCATACATAACCACTTGTCTTGTTCTTGCTAAGGCAGCTCAAAGAATGACAGGAAATCCATTTGATCTCAGAAAGGGAGAGAGAAGCGTATGCCACGACTAGTCCTAACGGATTAGGTTGCAAACTGTGGTAAACCTCAGTCTGAAAAAGGAGATTTTCCATCTTCTTTTAATAGATTAATTTTCACTTTATTTTTTTAGTTTTTTTAGTTTTGAGTTTCCTTTTGCAGGGCTTGCTTAACTATTCTGTTGAACATGTGGAAAGAATATTTATGAAAGTTGTTTTTCCAGTTTCATACCTCATTTGGTGTCTTCGGTGGAAATGAGTGGCAGGATGTTGTATGCTTATACAACAGCAGGTTTTGCTTCCTCCAGTTAGTAAGGAAGGTGAGCTTATTTGTGGATTCCAGAAGGTCTTTTTCCCCTTATTCCCACAGAGAGAGCCAGTGGAGAGTTGAGTGTTATGCCCACCATGTGTTGTTTGTGGTACCTGTTACCTCTCAAATGAGTCCAGGAAAGACAGCTAGTATTCCCGTATGGCTCTTCCCTTCAGACTTTTCTAATGGTGCAGGAAACAGCAGGGCCAGCAGAGAGAACCAGCTTCAGGGAGCCAGGAGAGAGTGCAGCTCCACTGCCTTCATGACAAATTCTATTTGTATTTTTATAGACAAATGCTACTCAACTGGAAATTTTGCTCCTATGATTAGCCATAGGGGCTGTAGCAGTAAGCAAGATTTAATGATTTATCTGGGCGCTGGATAGCTTTTGATTAATTCTGTATCGAATGGCTCACACCTCAGTGCGTTGATCGGGTGTCCGGGCCATGTCATATCACTTTATTTCATCAGGTGTGACCATTAGTGCTGTGGATTTTATCCTCTGTCCTTGTTCAGAAATAGACCTTCTCCCTGGGCTCTGCACGGAGTTGCAAATGAAGTCAGAACTCAGTGTTCCTCCATATATACCCAAAGATGGCAAAAATGATGCCACTGAAACATTTCTTATGTGTATATATCAACCAGTGTAGGTGCTTTAATGTTTTGAATATTGCTACATATGAAATGTAATGCAGTGGATTGATTTATTCAGTTTTAATTCAACCTTTTAATGGTATGAAAACATTCCTAGAGTGCAAGTTTACAGAAACTGAAAAGCTGCATACATATAATAGATTTTGATTTTGTGTCCAATAAAATATATCCAGTGAAATAAATGCTGCTTTCTTACATAGATTTACTACTACAGTGCAATGTATTGAATATTTTCCATGTCTACTGTTGCTGATTTTAGTCAGGCATGACATACATCAGCTGATGTGGCGAGTGCAGAAGTACCTCTCAGTTTCACTCTGTCATCATTACTGACAAGTCAGAGTTAGATTTTTTTGTCTTCCCACTAACTGAAGTACATCTTCCTGTACATCTCTTATACGGGTTGAGAAAATTTCTTGTGTTTTTGAGCTTTGACTTAGTTAAACTTTCATGGCTGCACATTTTACATTTTAATTTAAATCACTGTAGCAGTTAAAACAACAGGGATACTTTACTCCCAAACAAATAAGAGAAGTATTTACTCTGATGAATCAGATTATGATCATATTTATGACTTTATTAGTTATTTATTTTACACATGTTGTTGTTCTGCATCATATTTCATCATTCAAAACAGCCTTCCTAAGAATCAACCCTGGAGTCTGGGTATAACAAATGCATTTTATGAATTTAACATAAACCTTTTAGAAATAGAAAACACATAAAGCATTAAGTCTGTGCTCTACATTTCCCAAGGCTGCACAAACAAAATTTATTATCTTAGTAATATAACATGATTTGAAATTTTTATGCTGCATCTGGTTTGGGATCAACATCAAAACACACACAATGATTCACAATCATGAGCTGAATTCAATATATGTTCCAGTTTGTTTGGATTTACGTAAGTTCAGTATCTGACGAGTAAATCGTAGACCTGCTCAGAAATCTCACACAATCTGACAACAAAGGCTTGAACTCCAATAAATGGTAACTTGTCCTTTTTCTCGTGTTCTCCATTATTACCCTGTTTTGCATTTTGAGATTAGAGATGTTTCTGGTGTTTGAAGTATCCTGTTTTCCTCATGAAAACTCATGAAATAGTCCCGTTATTTTAAATGTTATACTGCAGCTATTTGATACCTCAGAAGTTGGACGGTTGTCTCGCAGCAATTATAACGTCCCACCATTAGAGAGACATTCCTGTTATCTCTCGGGGTGGGGGGTTGAGGTCCGAGCTAATGAAGTGGCTTTGCCTTAATTACTTGTCTAGTTTAGCGTCAGGAGGCCTTAACCAGTGCATACTCCTGTTAGAAAGAAAAATGAAAAAAGCCCACATTCCCTGACTGAATGGATATTTCAAGGCTTCTGTTTTGAATGCCATGTGAAAGTTGGCTATTGTAGCAAAGTCCCCCTTCTCTGTCTCTCTGATAACAAATGAATCTCCTTTTCTTGCCAGTTTCGTTGTGCAAAGCAGGTCAATAGAAAACCATTTATTTTTTCCTTCTGTCCTTTGGATAGCGGTGAATAATTGTTGCTGAATCACCACATCTGTGGGGGTCGCGTTGCCCTGCTTTGTCTCACAAACTGTCTTGTTTCTCGTCGTTCTGTTTATTGCCACAAACATAACGGTGACTACTGTTCACCTGCCTGTTGGTTGGTCGGACAAGGACAAACATGCATACAGTGACGCAGTGAATTTAATGATTTCTAATGCTGCACTTATCCACTTCTTTTCTCTGAATAACACTTTATACAATGCACTGCAATGGTGAAGGTTTATATGCAGATAAGTAGGCCAGTGAAGTAGGCCAGTTTTTACTTTTGTGTAAGCACTTGGAGGGCAAAATTATTTTAGGTGCTTAATTTTGCATCGCAGTTCCCAACAAATGATTAAGTATAAGTAAAATTTCTTTGCTAATTTTCTCTTAAGTTACATTTTTTCAAGATGTATTGCTGGTATAGTCTTAGGAAAAAAAAAACAACAAAAAAAAACAAGAAAAGTCACCAAGTGGTAAATTAATTACTTGTTGCCCCACGTTTGCTTGATGGTCGCAGGAAGTAAAGTATTTGTTTTCCGAGCAGTAAATGCATTCCAGAGCACTGATGCATTTGTCCTTGTGATATATTTCTCTGCGTATGTCTGCGCCGTCCCTGTATCGAATTAGCATAACCTTATTAATGGCTTTAGGGATCAGGTACATTACTGAGCAGGAGGGAGGTCATCAACAACTGTGTGGTTTTACCTCGCGCCGGCCTATTGTTCATCAGGACGGCGGTGTGCCTCTCCCTCTCCGTGGCTCAGCTAATTACGAGGGCAGCATTGTGCAAAAGTGTGCTCAGTATGGAGCCATCTGTCAGCGCGGCAGATGCGTGATATAGCACTCTCTCCAAAATGAAAAAGAAATAAAACAATTTCTGTCTCGCGCTTCGTGCTGTAAAAATATGTGGACTGTGTGGCGGCGAGCCAAGTTCAAAATCAAGTCTGATGGTGAAAATTACAGCTCTTTCCTTCTCCGTTGATGGCTAATGAAAGGCAAGGTGTATAAATAGAACTCAGTTGAAACACTTTGAATGTATTTCCAGGCTTCCTGTACGGCCGCGCAGGAAGAGACTTTAGCAGGTTCCCCATGATTAAGTCCCGCGCACTACATTTCTGTCTTGTTTTTCCTCGCCGAGCCGTTCGTTAGCACATTACCTGCGAGCACAATGGGCTCCCTTTCCACTTTCCTTAAATGCCGCAAGCAACGGAGCGTAATGTGACTTTGTTCTCGGCGTAGCCGCCGTCGCTCTCCAACAGTTTGCCCCTCAACCCACCTTGATTGGCACACGTTGATACGGCGGCTTCATGTTCCTGACCCCTAAAAAAAATCTGAAATGACTCTAATCTTCTCGACTGGCCCGAGTAGGTTTCGCTTTAATGAAGGAGCTGATTATACAAAATAAGCCTTGTGTGTGTCTATATTCCGCTCTCACTCTGCTGTAAATTGGCAATTTAGTGTTGTGGATATCTGTGAAATAAAGGAGGCTTGCTGCTCAAAAAAAAAAAAGAAAACCCTCTTTCACTCTGTGTAAAGCCAGGAGTTCACTGATTGATGAATGGCTTAGCAGATGTGGAAATAAATGCACACCAAGTGCAAAAAGACATTGGTCTTCTATCTTGTGAGGTGCAGAAAGTATCAGGTGGTGGATGTGGGACCACTGGGTACAATCTGTTCTTCTAGACTTCATATCATATAGTTTTAAATCTTGTGATGTGACGTGTCAAAAGAACTGATAAAGACCTGAAAAAATATCAAAGCTGTTGCTGCTGCAAATCCTGGAACAGCATGTACCTACCGCGACAACTTTTAATAAGGGTGCAAATTTGACAATACCATTTATCTGTTAATGGCAGGTTGTTATAAAGTTGTAACTTTCTGTGACAAATCTTACATTTGCTTTCAGCATCATAGCAGAAAAAAGGTTTTGCACAAGAGAAATGGGGTATCGATTACAAGACCACACGTGGCCAAACATCCTTCCATGGCTGAATAAATGTAAAAAAAAGAATAAGCTTAAAAGTATTGGTCAGTTTCAAAAAGAGGCCTGCTCATCTGTTTACACAGGAGCCAGTGTCTGGTCTGAGTAAACCGTCCAGAGTCTCTGTGGGAGGCAGAGCGCACTCTGAGGCCAGTTAGGAGAAATAATGAGCAGAAGAGCAACTTTTTTAAGAGTGGTTCATGCAATGGCTTTGCAGCTCTTTGGGGAAATTACTATTTAGTGTATGTTTTTATGGGGCCGCTGGTGAAACTATGGGTAATCATTCATCAATCAGATCAGATTGTCGAAACGCAACGAGTTAAATAACACCACAAAGGCTCTGCTTACCCTGCCAGCACACAGACACACACACTTTTCACAAACCTTTTACAGAAATGCATTCTCAGTGGATCTGCAGTAGTTTAAATGCTCTGCGTTGGCGATCAAATTGCGAATATGGGTCTCTTTGATGGTGGCTCCAAAGGTAACTAAGATTCAAAAGGGCCTCAAAACAAACATTAAATGAGCAGAATTGTTATCCTTTTTTCAAGTTTCTGCAACGAGCTTTATCATTTTTTTCCTCTTTCCCCTTTTTTTTTCGTTTTCAGACGGAGCCTTTCAAAACCACTCTCGGCTGCGGACGCCTCCTCTGCCGCTCTCCCACTCCCACTCGCCCAATCATCAGCACCATGCAGCCTCCATTAACTCCTTGAACAGGGGCAACTACACGCCGCGGAGCAACCCGAGTCCCGCGCCCACAGACAGCTCCGTGCCCCCCGAGGGTCCGGCCAGTGGTCAGGACTCCGGCAGCGCGCAGGACAACTGGCTGCTCAACAGCAACATCCCCCTGGAAACGAGGTGCGGTGCAACTCGTCTCTCCCTGACAGCGCGATAGAGACGCTGCCATCTGTGAGAGCGAGCTTGAGCTGGTGCTATTGAACACGGGTTTTCATGCTCTCTGCTTCATATTAAATTACCGCAGTGCTAACAAGGAGCGAAGCAATAAAATGGAAACTATCCTGCTTGGGGCAAAGGCCTACATTTGTGATGAACATGCTTTTTGTTGCCAACGAGAAAAGTCCTGTTTTTGGGTCTCCGCCTGACGTTAGCAGTCCTAATAGTGGAAGCGATTGCGTTTAAACGGCAGAGTAATTATAATCACGCTGGATATGAAACAGTTCTACCAAAATTACATTCCAGCCTCCCGTGAGCAGCTTCATAGCTCCTCCACTTCAGCCGGGAGTTTTATTTATTTCATATTAATCAGCATTCAGTTCTCTAGCACATTTCTCAATAGGAGGCCCTTGTGTGAAGTAGATCTGTCAAGTGTTATTGTAACAAAGGGAATATCTGTTGGTATTTCTTTGGCTGGTCTTATTGCAGGGTGGTATGAAATCAGGAATAGTGAGGCAAATTATCTCACGCTTTGTAATGTGCACATTACTCTGCTCGCACCAGAGAAAGTCCCTGAATAACACCGAACTTCTCAGTGTGACCAGGTGCACTGCTGAGTAAATTTAAAAAAAAGTTATCATGCAGCCTTGATTTTAAGCAAGTTGTTAAGGATGAAAAACAGATTTCTGTTTATGTAGGTTCTTTAATTAATGGAATCTTTTCAAAGCAGTCCAGTGAAAAGACACAATATTGTCTATAGTGTACTGTATATAGTAAACATGTCGCCTTAATGAAACAGTTGTTGACAGCAGAATAGTGAACAGCTAATTTGGCATTGCTATAGAAGCAGCCATGAACAGAATTACTGTCACTTTCTTCAGCTCTGTGAAACGGTTCAGTCAACAGGAAAATGAGCATCAATTTCAGCTGGTGGAAGGACAGTTAGTGGTATAATGAATGATTACTCGTCTTCCAGCTCCAAAGTTAATCCCACACAGGTATTCCCTGCGGAGTAGAAAACAGACGGCGAGGAGAGTGAGCAGCGCTCTTGCCTGTTGCAGATCCAAACCACATATGTAGTCTTTATGACCTATTGCCTTGGAAAAAAAGAAAAAAAACTACTGAATTTCCAATAATGAAACTGAAACCATTAGTAATATCCACACAGGTCCTAGAAATTTTAAATGTCACCTTTGCTTAGTTAATAGCATTACAATGGCCCTCGCTCGTCACTTTCGTGAAATGTAATGGCCCTGATAAATCTATGCTGGTCGGTCTCATCATGCTCTGCCACTGGAGAGATGCCAGCACTTGGTTGGCTTTATGCAGCTTCACCATTTCCTTTAGAGTTTCTGCCAAGCATCTGCCTCTCTTCATTAAAAGTTGCATTCTTCCCCAAAACACAAGCTTAGGAGACCATGAACAGACTTCGCCAGCACCCTCGAAGGGGCAGGGATCAAAAACAAAGCTTTTCTCTTGCAGCGTGGAACGTGTTCAGCCTGCCCGCTGCATGTGGACAGTTCATTTCTCCATTGCATTGCTGCAGTATTTCCTTATGGAACAGAGCTCTCATGGGGGGTGTGGGGGGTGCTAGATAATTAACAATGAGCTAAAAATGTGTTGTGTTTTTTGAGTGTTGCAACCAATAAATGAAAAACAGAACTGTACTGATACTATCAAGCGTGAAAGCTATGACACTTAAGTAGAAAGTTCGTTTGTAATTTAAAAAAAGAAATTCATATTGAAAAAGTGTTTTATTCTGAAATAATTGTTAGAAACCTTAAGGTTCATTTTGTAAGTGATGCATTGTTTTCTTCCAACCACAACCTTAAAGGAGCCAGAATACTCTAATGTTTATCAGAGAGGAGCAAGACGCTTGCAGAGAAGGGCAGGGCTCGTACAAAACAAGGTATGGCAGTGCCCAAATGAGGGGAACGAGAGAGTTAGATGTTATCTGTCTCACATATTTGTAGAAGTAGTTCCATAAGGGCCTTGGTTCCTTTGTCCCACGCTGTCCGTCTTGATCTCCATTTGTCAGTTGTTGTTGTTGTTGTTGTTGCCTGGTGATCACATACTGTGTATTGGCATTTCTGTGTTTCTTTGCACGCACATCTCACACCGGCTTCATATCCATCTTTCCACCTGTGTGTAGAAACATAGCAAAGCAGACTTTCCTAGAGACTTTACAGGACAACCTCATTGAGATGGACATTCTGGCATCAGCACGCCATGATGCCTCGTACAACGACGGGTATGTTGCATGTTTGCTATCTGGCTCGCTCTACTGTCAGAATCTGCTTTGCCGTGAAAACAATGGTGATGCCTGTGCTATTTCTCCATCAAACATCCCCTGTTTTGAAACGCTGTCAATCACCAGTGTGTGTCTCCTGCAGTGCTAGAGTCTTTGCCGTGTTTGTCCCTTCCCTGTTTAACACAACTAACAATTTGCATTAAGTCACATTGTTGGGTTGTACGGCTTTTGATGAATGTTAAGCATGACCGCTTTATGAAACACACTTTGTGTTATCTCCTATTGCTAGAATAGGACATGGCAGAGATTTGTCCTGATATGTATAAATGAAATACGGTCTCAGTGACTTTCCACATCATACATTGTAATGTGACATTCAATCACGCTCGTGTCACTGTCGCTCGGGAGCTTCTTGTAAACTTGTCAGTAAAAACGGCCTTGACAACGGCGCCACTGCCGCTGACTCTCTGACGGCTGCTCGCACGGCTCTCGGACATGCCGCTCTACACGTGTTCTCTGAGATAGCTGGCCATGTTCTTCAAGGGCGAATAAACCCCCGCTCAGCTCCACGCCGCAATCGTATATATTGCATATCTCCTGCGGAAAGCCTTGACACATAGTTACTGGGAATTACTCCTCCCCACGCTGGCATGAATACATAAACAAGAGCCAGCTGCGACCACTAGTCCTGTAAATTAGATTTAATATTGATTCACAGTTTCGACTGAGCAAGACCCAGTATGCTTTAGTATTCCCACTAATCTAGCAGAAGCGTGACTATGGTAACAGCATTGAATGAGGCTTGGAAACTGAATTACTTACTGATGGAAGGGACGGCACTTGGATAGACAGTAACTTAAAAGACATCCCTTAGAAATCTCTTTTTCTGTTAAAATTTAATAGAAAATGTGTTTTTTTGCAGGCACTTCCTGTTTAAACCAGGTGGAACATCACCAATGTATTGCACAACATCACCGGGGTACCCGTTGACCTCCAGCACGGTGTACTCGCCTCCCCCGCGCCCTCTGCCTCGAAACACCTTCTCCCGACCCGCCTTCAGCCTGAAGAAGCCCTACAAGCACTGCAACTGGAAATGTGCTGCCCTCAGTGCCATCCTCATCTCAGTGACACTGCTGTTCCTGTTGGCCTACTTCATCGGTGAGTCACCTCAGACGCCTCTGCGCACCGGGGGCGGGCGCCGCTACCTATCCGCCCCCCTCCCCTTCCCCCGGCCCCACCTTTCACTTAACAGCAGACAGAGGATGAGTCCATGCTCTTTTGTGCTCCCTCTGTCATCCGTTTTAATGGCGCTGAAGCTGCACTCGCGCTCGCTTTCTGTGAGTTATATAGGGACTCGCAGATTGACTCCACCTCGTCCGAAATAACATTATCATTCATAGATTGGGTTGACTGAATCTGCAGAGACGGGCAATCCGGTTTCCTGCACCCGTGAATAGGTCAGATAGGGAACGAATTAAAAAGACATCAGCCATCACACAAGAGAGGAGTGCATATTTAGAATATTCATCCTATTTGAATGAAGACTCCCTGACCAGCGTGCACAGGTCCCAGCTGCGTGACGACTATCAGCTGCGATATCTGAGTTATGCTATTAAATCAGCTCAGCTGTGTCATTCCCTAAGGAAATATTCAAATCTGATAACACAGTCACTTCTTTATCTGTGTGATCTATATACCAGGCTGTTTACACAACCTTTCACTAGTTAACGTTCAGAAGAAGTAGTTAATAGATGATGACGGTGGCGATAAGGACATTGAAAAAAATTAAATAGGGAAGTTAAGAACACGAAAGTGGATTCTGCCAGTAATCGCTGTGATGTGTTTTTTTCTAGCACTCAGAGATCACATATTAAACTGTGTTGCTGCCCCGTGTTTTTTTCCTACAATTTATGTTGATTTTCTTTCTGGTCTTTTCAACCAAGTTGGCCGTCACTGCTCTTTCTTGTTACCCACTTAAACTTCTGTTTATTCAAAGCAAGCTGCTGCTCTCTCAGTAATGTAAAATTCAACACATTTTCCTCTTTTTTATTTCTGCACAAAAATTATTCACACAACCTGGCGCAGGAAACAATTGTTCAAACATTTGAACAGGCAGGAGGGTGAATCGCTTTTGTCAAATCAATCAGTGGCATTATAACAAATTACACAATTGTTTCTTAGAGAATATTTGTTATTTTTACTTAGAAAAAAAAGCAGACACGAGGAAGTTCACTGGTTCACAGCAACCAACAAGAACAGAAGAATCCGCAGTAACAGTGTGCTCAGGTAGAGAATAACAGTATGAGAAATGGCCTTGATTTTGCCAGTAAAAACGTGAGGCTAGTTTCTTCCAGTGGAAAGATTTTGGGTCATTCGCGGTCACATAGCATCAGGCTTGGGGGCGTCTGGGTTAGGTAACTAAACCATGTGTTGACTGAATTAATGCCACAAACCTGGCTAATGTCAGGGATGAGGAAATGATGAACAGACCGGTGTTCGGAGGAGCGATAACATGATGAATATTTTAAAGGAATGAGTGGCACGGTTGATGACATGGGGTCCCTGCAGTGAGGGGGGAGGCGACAGGTAAAGACTCTCGAAATGTAATGTCAAACAGACATGTTTGAGGGCCTCATTTAAATGTAGTTGAATATCTTTTTTTTTACCTCAATTAGCACTGACGTGGTGATCTACTTGAAAAATCCGGCAGTCCCCTTTTTCGTTCAAGTAATAGAAATTCTGCCTCGTCCGTCATCATGAATTCAAATAAGAAGTTGATACAGGCTTCTATTAATATATTTTACCATATAATATACATCTGATTGACTATGGGTACCTGTTTAACATATAAATAGTTACACTGCTGAATTCAGCCTTGCACAGAAAAGGGAAGAGTTTTTCAAACAGAGGGATGATGAGAATATTGGAGTTCATGTGCATGGACTCAATGAAAGAATAGCCAGATCCTTCTGCATGGCATTCATCAGTGAGATAAATGAATTGTTCATTGAGGACATTTGTTATAGATATGCATTATGCTGTAACAATCACGGAAAGCTATCGTTTCTCCTTCTCCTGGAGGCCAAACCAACTAAAATCTGATTATTCTTTTTTTTTTTGTTAGTAGAGCCATTTAAATAGTTTCATTTGAAATTCAGTACAGCAGTAGATTAAAATGGAGAGTCAGCTGGTTGCTGCTCGTGCTGATTATCTGCATATCTGACTATTTTAAATCAATAACGGTGGGTGTGAGCAAGTTCTGGTTTGGCCAATTTTTGGCATCAGCGGTGTGGTTTGGCTGTAGTAGAGCTACACTATGTGCCTACAGTTTAATGCTTGTGACTTGGCCTAGAGCCAGAGAGCCCCATCAGCCTGATAGTGCTTAATCAGACTATGTAATTATACCCTGCAAAACTCACACCATCTCCCGATGCACCACAAGTAAACATGTTGGAGACCAAACCTCACCCTAAGATCGGAATTTCCAATCAAGAACGAGGGCCATATTTAATTAAAGGCTGATGAGAAAATATATTTAATTTCAAGTGCAATTAATTATTGAGGCCTGTAATTGGGAACTCTGGGTGAGATGTCTAATGAACCCAATTATGCCTCATGACAGATGTTTTGACTTGTAGCATGGTTTTATTTTGTCACAGCTTTGTAAATCGGTACATTTGTGAAGTGCAAAAAGGTCGGGGGTTTAAGATGGCACTATTTTCTCTGTGGTCGCTCGCTCATTAGCACATTTGTTATATGTTCCTCATTTTAAGGTCATCAGTATCCTCCTGTGTTCACTTCCATTCACCCTGGGTATCTAGCCAAGGACAAAGAGGTCCTTTCACTGCATGATCATCCAACCCAGAAAAGGCTTCTCTGCAACACAGATTTTACCTGTTTGTCTTTAAGTGTGTTAGAATAGCACTGCTGTGCTTGATTTTGCTTTTCATTATGCCAGTGTGATATTTGCAGAAACAAGATGTGTCAGTACTGGCGTTTCTATAAATTAAAAAAAAAAAAAAAAAAAAAACACTCAGTCAGGGTTTTTTTGTAATCTTAAGCAAATAATGATGCTTTTATTATGAATGTAAAATCAATCTTGAATACTATTTATATCTAAAAACAGCAATCATTCGAGTAAAAACAGTTAATCTATTCATGCAATGATCTTCTTAAAAAGAAAGAGCCTTCATAGTACTTTCATTGTGCAGAAATACAAATCCCATGTACCAAATGTACCAATACATCATTGTATGTAATGTATGGATAAAAGGTAACTAACCAATCGCTATGTACGATTATGTTACTGATAAAACATCTCTTGATATGATTCATATATTTGCTGGTAATTGGTGAAAATTAGTAAGTGCTTTCTCCACATATACCTGCCACACATGCAGCATTGCACAGCTGCCTGAATATCTTTGTAAGCATTGTGCGATGCTTTTTTTGTTCTCTGTCAGCACATATTCATTAAAATCACATTGGCAATTATTGTGTTCATGTAGAAAATAAAAACCTAGTGTGCCATTGTGTATGCCTTCCGATTTAGTTTGTTTCTGTCTTTTTTTCTTCTGATGCCTCTAACTACCCAAATTCCAGACACAATGATGAAAAATATGAAAAGCTTCTGTGCTGATACACTGAAAATGAAAGCATCAGCTAAAGCAGAAACATAAGGAAAGCATGAATAAAAAATAAACCCCTGTCAGTCATACATGATGTTTTATTATTGTTCTGAAGGAGGAAAATACGCTAATCCAAACTCTGCCACTGCAGATTTCTAAAGATCATGGTGATACACTTGGTGTGTGGTGCTAATTTCTGACATTTGAAACTCAGTTTTGATATCCCACTTTGTCTGTTTTATATTTATATTTTTCTGTTTTTCACAGTGCTTTGTTTTGTAGAAATACAGCATCTCTGTGACAGAATGATGTGCTGCAAAATGCAGTTAGGTGTGAAATGAGGAACTGATGGCTGCGGCATTTAATATCCATTCATTTGTTTTTAAAGAGATGCATTAAATAAACATATGGTTAGAAAAAAAATCAGTCCAAGCCATGAAGTAGATTGTATTCTGTGCTGGGTTTTTTTTAAATACCTCTAAGATAGATTTTTAGATGCTCCCAGGATTTGATGATTTTGACCAGTAAGATGAGAAAAAAGGGTTCTGCTTCCCTTGAAGTGTGCAGTAGTTGGAAAGAGCTCTTCAGATCAGAGGATAGAAGTGCAGGAACGCTGGCAGATGACCCACAGCAATAAGCGCTGACTTCCTCAGATTGGCTGAGAAGTCTTCACTACAGTACAGTACTTCAGTACCTCTGTTCCCTAATTGGCACATGGCGTGACCCAACTTCCTGCCAGGAGATAAGCAAAAGGAGGGCACAACATGTGCTCAGGAAAAAAAAATGGGCGATGCTATGTAGTTCAGTACTCTTGACAGGTCAGTGGCATCGCTGGAACACAGACGCAGCTTGTCTCTGCCAGTAGCCATCTCATTAGATGTACCTTGTTATTCCTACAACCTGTCTTCATTTTGCAGCCAATTGCAACATCCTTCCGAGTGCCATTGCGTAGCCTCTGCAAAGTTTGAAGAGCAGGCAAAACAACGTCAGGAGGCTCTTCGCTGGCTCAGATCCAGCACTCTGCATATCACAGACACCAAGAAGGGGTTGAAGTAAATCTGTAAGGATGCGAGGCCTCTTCGACCGTTTTCCGTAAGAGGCCTCGGGGACGGATGGGATGAAGAACAAGGGCGCACAAAGACGTGATTATCAGGACACTTGGAATGACACCCTGTCTGGTGACTTTGCAGTTGTTCTGCCAGAAACATACACTCTTTCCATTTCGCCAGTCGATGCAGAGCTACAAATCAGAAGGAATGTCTTTCTGGAGCTTACAGAATGACAAACAAAGCCATCTGTCTCCTCGCTGGTTGTCCTCCACTGACACAGTCACTTCCACAGGCCCCGGACAGACGCAGAACAGATGCTGGTATTGCAGTTGAACTTTCATAATCTTGGAGGGTGTTTGCATTGCATTGTGCTTGATAACCACACTATTGCTACCACTTTTTCTATCTTTATTTTTTTACAAGTCCATTTAAATATTTCTATAAGCGTGTGCTACTGTTCATCTACTGTACACCATGAAAATATCAGATACTGTATTCTCTGAACGTGTTGTGCACATTTGGTTTTATTGCATAGACTTTTAATCTTGGGCCATCTTAGTGATCTAAGTGGAAGGAACCAGACTGCTGCAGTTTCCTCCGGGAACAACTCGATGTATGCAATTCATCAGACACCATAGCTTGGTTTCATCTGCCACTTGTCACGTTCATATGGTGGTTTTTGTCAATTTGAAGTTAATAGCTGAATCTAATAGCTGGAAAAGTAAACTTCCTCTTACTCTTGTGGGGATTACCTATTTGAAAGCAAGAGATTTAATATATCCATTTCTTAATGAAGCAACTAGGAGTAGTAATGAAGGACTTTTTTTTCTTTTTTTTTTACTCTGGCACAGTGGGGTTGAACCATCAGTTTGTTTGAACTATTAAAGGCTGCAAAATCAATCATTTCCCTACCGTCCTCTTGTCTTCTAAATTGTGCTGCCCTCACTCTGGAAGGCACCTGATTCGGTTGGACATTGTTGGAAGATGCACACAGAGCCTTTTCGCTCACACCTTTTCAAGTGTTTCCAAGAGGATGTTGCTCAACAGTGGTGTGCAACATATTCCACTAATGAAACACTAATAGTACTATATTAGTTAAGATGACTGCTTAAAAATGAGATGAAGTTTGTTTCCTAGTTTCCCCAGTTTCCTAGCAACTCTTTGAACTGAAGAAAACAAACTGATAAACTGTAGGTGTGATCAAAGTCTTTATTCGTTATTCCAGTCGTTATTCCCACGCTGAAGTAATGTGACATTTTTTTTATGTGTTCAAGTAATGACCGGCGCAGTCATTCTCTTGTCTGAACAGTCGCTTAAAGGCCCATTGGCGACATGAAGTAGTTTATGCTCTTATAAAGGGGAGAAATTGCAAAGACAAGAACACTGAGAGCAGCAGAGAGGTCTTTGGTCCCCTCTTCGGTCTGGAACTGTCAGATAATTTCACTCTTTATAATTGAATTGTGTGGTTATTTACTTGAGGAGCTTTAGAGAACCAACAAACCAATAAAATAGCTATATTGAGTTTCTGGGCCTTTTCTGCTGACTGTTGACTTCCAAGCTGGCTTTTGCCTTGCTAAGCTCGTCTTGTCCATTCTCTTATTGGTGATCTGTCATGGTCAGCCCCTCCTCCTCTGTCCTGCACTCTGCCGCCATTGTTCCAGAGGACATTTCTTTTGTCGACCTTGTAAAATATCAGCATGCTTCATCCGCTGTGTTCACATTGAAACACCCCTGGTGTCTCCCTGCTGATGCTTTTTTTTTTCCTTTTTCCTTTTGTCCCCTAGTTTTGCAGGGGAATGGGAAGGTAATGGGGTTGGAAAAATGACAGGGCACTGGGGATGGTCCATGCCGATGTTTGTGTGGTGAGACAGATGTTGTCCTACGAGGTCAGGATAGCATTCATCTTCTGATCTCCCTGCTCAGCACTTTTTTAAAAAAATGCCATTAACCATTAAACCACGTATTGTTCTTTATCCTTTTATTCTTTCACTTCCTGTTCCTGCATCTCACAGCTGTCACCTTTAGATAATTAGCAAAAGAAAAAAAAAGACTTTTGGGGATTACTTTATATTGAATCTTTGAAGTATATTTCCTTTAAATGCATTTAAAGATATTTTTA
The DNA here is from genome assembly GCA_037176925.1 of Amniataba percoides. Classification (NCBI taxonomy): domain Eukaryota; kingdom Metazoa; phylum Chordata; class Actinopteri; order Centrarchiformes; family Terapontidae; genus Amniataba; species Amniataba percoides. The sequence goes on along the minus strand of JBAJHX010000049.1, from coordinate 4,801,744 downwards.
CTTAAATAAATCTTCATGTTGTCTTCTGTTTGATATTTCAGCCATGCACCTTTTTGGATTAAACTGGCACCTGCAGCCCATGCAAAGACAGATGTACCAGCTGTCAGAGGACAATACAAGTGGCCTGCCTTTTCCTACTGACCTGAGCTTGCCACCGCTAGGCAACACGGGTTTGGAAATACCTGACCGCAAGGGGAAGGATGACAGTGAGTACAAGTTTTAATAACTTATTTTCATTAAATGCACATAGTAAAACTTTATAATCTTCAAGATTTTCATGTGAATAAATGTCTGTTAAGTTATTATCTATTGCCAAATGAGCTAACACAACACTGATGAAAGGTTTTTTTTTCAGTCTCCGCATTGTGAGTAAACTGAATATAAGTGAAAGAACAAATAAAAGATTGACCGTTACAGACAGTGAAATTATAACTGAAATGAGGTTCAAAAATGCATCTGCAATTATCAATTATCACTATAGATGCAACAAAAATGTAAAATGAACAACAAAATGAAAACCTTTGACATAATGACTTCATTGAGGATTTGCAGGACTCTCAATTGACCGTTACAGCCACATCAGAAAACAAAAAACAACTCTGTGCAAGGAAAAAAAAAAGTTTTTCAAATCTTAAAGTTTACAGATGACATTTTGGAGCTCAAGCAAGTTTGTTATTATTTTGTCATCCAGTTTCACATTGTGTTCGCTCCTCTCCACGGTATGCAAAGAGATCTGCATTGTAATCCTATGAAAGTTGTTGTAAGTGGGAAAGTGTTATTTGTTCCTGGAGGGAGAAAATGGGACAGCTTAAGGGACGGAGTATCCAGGGGCTGGAGGGGGATTAGCCACTCTGTCCTCTTCAGAACGGATGTGATCCTTTCATCTCCTAGTCTGGGCTGCCTTTCCTGGCAGCCAAAGAAAGCATGTGCTCACCCCACGGTACCAACTGCTCAACTCGAGGAAAGTTTCCTCTGTTCCATTCTCGAACAAATGGGCCCAGATTTAACCATGTGATTTGCCACTGGCAGACTACAATAGGTGGAAGATGGGGTCATTACCATATAGATGAATCCAGGAGTTGTCTTTTTCATTTACCAGACAGCAGAAAGTGTGTTTAGCTAGCAACAAGCATGACTACAGCTGAGCTTGGGCCCTGAATGGCAGCCGCCGCTGATAGGAAATCAATAGCCATAGTTTTCTAAATAAGTCTCATTCTGCAGCGCTGTCACCAGAAACAATGATGAGCTATCTGATGTTTTATCAAGGTGACGCAGAAGTGTGCCATCTTGAAATTCAGCGCGCCGCTCTCTCTTTCTGAGTCTTATCTTTCCATCAAAGTATTATGTTGTAGTTTAGCTTGCAGAACAACAGCCATTTATTTAACCATGAGGCCCATTATCACTGGTCTCGGCTTATGATTTATTTAAACAGCCTGATGAGTGCACCATTAATGTGCTGCATAAATACAAATGCACCCCAACATGTGGAAAATGAGCCTGCGCACTGTGGCATTATGTAAAGCTCGAATCTGGGAGACGGGAAGAGCGTGTCCTGTCTGCTCTGATGAAACGTGCCGCCGCTGATGGACTTTTGAGAAGACTGCCATCTGCCGTGCTACGTGTAACCTAAAGCCATGTCTGCCACCAAGTCCTGGGGGTGGTTTGTATGGACGTCTGCTCTGGTAGACATCGCTGCAGAAATTAGCTCATCTACACGGGCAAACAGATGTTGCCATTTCCACAGAGTCCAATATAAGGTGTATTATAGAGCATATGGACCACTGTTGGCAGTGAATGTGTGAGTACCTGAGCAGTACCAGCATTAGAGCCCCCCCTCTGCCACAATTACAATTTTCATTTTATTATTTTTGCTTTAATTATAACTGCGTTTCATGTCAGTGTTGCATTTGCGCTTTCTCAAATATGTTCTGTGCTTTCTCCGCTCCATATGTTCGGCCCTTTAAATCATATTTTTAGAAGCCTTCATCACGACTTTCCTTTGATCTACAAGATTTATGTGTTTGTGTGTGTGTACAGATCATACAGTGCGATAAAACCCGCCGCGTTCGTTTGAGCCAGCAACCTCAATTAAATGAGTACAGTTTGATGCTCGGTTTAATGATAGGATGTCTGCGCTTTGAAATAATAAGTGCTAGCAGGTATGTCATCTTTTCATTTTAAACAGGATCTTTTTTGTTTGCCGTTTCAGAAGAATCAACACAAAACTCCTCAGGACATAACGAGAATTTTGTTTGAGGACCAGATCAGATTATTCTCACTTTTGTGCTCTCTCCTCCACCGGAATTGCCCCTGGAATTGCTGGCGATGGTCATTCATAACATTTTTTTTTTCCTTCTGGCTGTCAGGGATGTGATTGAATATCTGTGATATGGTCAGACTATCGTGCTTCAGCAGAGTGACTCCCTCTGCCCTCCACATGCTGGATTAATGGTGTGGTCCCTTTGACCGATTTACTTTGTGTGCAATGCAGGCAAATTGGACAGCTTGTTCCCAGATGACAGCTATATAGATATGGGGGAGATTGACGTGGGGCGAAAGGTCGCGCAGCAGATTCCTCCCGGTGTCTTCTGGAGGTCCCAGGTCTTCATTGATCATCCCATGTACCTGAAGTTTAATGTGTCCCTGAGCAAAGATGCCTTAGTGGGAATCTATGGAAGGAGAGGTCTACCTCCATCACACACTCAGGTGGGAATTGCTCAAATGTCATTAGCACCCATTAATTTGTTATCTGTTGGGCTTATTAGTTGAATGAAAGAAGCTTGAAGATAATAGTAAATTGTTAATGTAGACTGTGCGAAACAATGTGCAGTCATGTCTGCATAGTGTAAGGATTCAGCTTCATTTTCCATTCTCCTTCTGCCACAGAATATAAATTGGGATATTGTTTGAAAAAAAAAATCTATCTAACCATGTTGGAGCGTGTCATGAATAGAAACCAATTCATAAATCTCTTTATTGTATCATGAATCACTTTCTTTGTTGCAGAAAGGATTTATGGCAAATTTTGTTCAGGTTCAATATCATCAATGAATCACACAAAGATACAGGGCTCTGAGGCCAAGAGAGGGAGATTTTTCTTTACACTAATTTCCCATCTATGTGCGACACAGAGTCAGATATATCATATTATTAATCACAACGGACTGCTTGGTTCACAGCATTTTAGATTTCTGCTCAAAATGTGGTTCAACAAATTGTTCATAGCATGATTTCTGTTTGCGGTAATGTCCAACATGATTTATTTTTTCTGTCAAAAGATCATGTTTGTCTCTTTCCTCCATTTTTACTTCAAAGGAAATCATCTAGACGGGAGTTTTTTTCGTGCTGTGACTGATTACACATAGAGTGGCAGATGAGTGAAGATTCCCTTCCTTATGTGGATGAAAATGAAATGCTGTCTCATTCCTATTCATTGAGTCACTACTGATATGAAGCAAATCGTTGCAGATGTTATTTGGTAAACACTAGCTTTAAGTTCCCCCCCCCCCCCTCAGATCCCCCTTTTTCTTTAATAGTTTTAAACAAGGCTTTCGTATAAGATATGCAGACTATGAAATTATCATAGCCCATCCAGTCACGATGTGCCAAGACTTACTCAAGCTCCTCTGGAATGATGAGTTATTCATGCAGACCAAATGATGCTCAGCCATAAAGAGGGCTGAAAGCACTCAAGTCTCATGTGTCACTCTAATGGCGTGTCTGCGGTCCATCTATCAGTCTTTCTCACTTTCTGTGTGTGTCTGTCCGCAGTTTGACTTTGTAGAGCTTTTGGATGGGCGGCGGCTCCTGGCCCAGGACATCCATGGCCTGGAAGGGCCGGTGGCAATACAACGGAGCCTGGTGCCCATCACCACACACGACACAGGATTTATCCAGTACATGGACTCGGGCATCTGGCACCTGGCCATCTACAATGACGGAAAAGAAACTGAGACTGTCTCCTTCCTCACCACCGCCATAGGTGAGTGCCCTGGGCATGACCTGCTGCTGGAACCTGTAATAGCAATCCCCATAATCCCTATAATACCAACCGGCAGCACTCCACAGCAAACAGCCCAGACTTGGGGCATGAGTCAGAGGCTTTTTTTTTTGCAGATTTCAATAGCCAAGGAAAAGTGCAGGTTAATCAAGGTGAAGTTGAATATTACAAAAATCAGGACATCCGTGCTATCCTGCCATGCCCCTGAGTAGGGCATTGAGAGATCATAATATCCTCATTAGCCTGAGTGTCTTCCGAGCGAATCAGGGGTCCAGCTTCTGGGAACCATTTGCATACAATTCAAAGTATGATTGTACCCTCCTGCTAGTGCCATTTTTGATCATGATTTGCTCCAATTTCCATCTACTTTCCATATATCAAAGTGGGGAAGATATTTCTCTCCTCCTGACTTACTCTGTGGCACGGCGGTGTTTCAGACATACGTCCTTCTTTGCGGAGGTGATTTCGTTTTGTACGCTCCTCTTTGTTCTCCCTAAAGCGCCTTTGATTAGCGCTGCTGTATCAAGCAAGGTGTGAGAGGGCCCGAGGTGTCGACTTTCACAGGGATGGCAGCTGGGAGCTGTTCTCACATGCTCTTTAATTAAAAGCTCCTGGGCCAGAGTCCATCTGTGACAGGGGCTGTGCCAGGCAGCAGATCGATGAGAAGCTGTCCTCAACACCAATGTAACACCAAGTGGAGACAGGAGGGGGGGGGGGGGGGGGGGGGGGGGGGGGGGGGGGGGGGGGGGGGGGGGGGGGGGGGGGGGGGGGGGGGGGGG
>JBAJHX010000049.1:4713929-4796865 GCA_037176925.1 Amniataba percoides | reverse complement strand
TGGGTTTTTGGGAAGGGGGGTGGGAAAGGCAGAAGGGTGGGGGGAGGTTTGCCCAAAAAACAAGGGAAAAACAAGGGGGGAAAGGAAAAGAGACCCCCCCCCCCCCCCCCCCCCCTTTGCTGTGCCAACAACAGCTGTAATTCAATACTTAATATATGATATGACACGTGAAGGGGGAGTCAGGGCGGCGTGTTTGCTTTTCCTTATTTCTTCTTGACTGGGTGTGCATGTCGGCCTCCCGCGGATGGGTACGGGGATGGGATGAGGTGGGGCAGAGTTAGTCAGAGCTAGATTTCTGCCTCTGTTCATTTGTATCAGAGCTGATCTGCCCACAGGAGCTCAGAGGGAGGCATAGGGGCCCTTTCTAAAATGGGTCACCGGTTAAGTGCCCTTCAGCAGAAATTGAATCTCACCAACTGCCTGAATTGTATTGAGCCGTGGAGGGATAGAGTTGACCTTCAAATAGAGCAGCCCAGGCATAGAAATATATGTGAACAATATCCAGAACAGGCACACTGAGAGACACAAGAAGCATTTTTTTGTAAGATACTAACAGTAAAATTGCTTTCTGACAATGTTGGTAGGAAAAAATGTCTTATATTACCATCTGCGAGGCACCTTATGCTCTTCACATGTATTATATGAAAGCTTTGTCTGTTGCACATGCAATGCCATAATACATCTGGAAGGGGGGGTGAGGGGAGTGTCGCTGCCTTTAATCTGAGCTGTTCCTCATTACTTGGCTGCAGCTCCATGGCGATGCAAAATGTGTCCCACTGAATGTTTGTATCACAGCCCTCTGGAGCATGAAGCCATTTGTCCCTGCTGCCTCGTGCCAGACATGCTTCAACCCAGAAACAGCTTCTCATACAGGGGAGCAAAGCAGAGGGAAGCAAAACCCCAACGTCTTACTCTATATCCTGTCTCACTCTATAGCAGAGGCTCCTTCTGCATGCTGCCGCCCAACATTTAAAGGTGCTAAGCATCCTCTGAGAGCACGGAAAGGCGCTGATTAAACCCGCCTACTGCACGCTCCTCTGTCCTCACCAACTGGAGAGACTCGCACAATAGTTAGCTCCCCTGATATGAAGGGTAATGAATTTCAATGAAGCTCTGCTTGAATCCATGATTTATGCGTTGGCCTATGTCGAGTGTGTGGCTAAGAGATATTCATGGCCTCCCCTGCCTGCTCTCAAAGGAAACGCAGCCAATAGACATGGGGAGTGCGTAGTCTGCTAAACTGCGTCAGCACTCAGAATGGGAGCACTGCAGTGCGCGATTACTCAATTAAATATGTTCGATTTGATTGTTTGTTGTTCTCTACAGCAAAACCCATGATAGATAGGGATAAGATAATCTTAATTAGAGGCGCATTTGTGTGGATTACCTGCCTAATAGGTCAAAAGATTGAAGTTTAAGTTGGATTTTTCAGTGCCCTGCTTTGGTGAACAATACTTTAAAACCCTGCTTAGTTTTTTTTTTTTTTTTTTTTTTTGGTTGCTTTACACTTGAAATGCAAGGAATCTCTGCTGCATAATTGCACTTTTGGGAGTTATTCCTAATGGCCACACACCACACCTCATTTTCCTAACCTTCCAACAACACCCCACCAAAATGCTGATTTACTACCACAGCCCCAGAGGACTCTCTCCCCTGCATCCCCCCACTAACCCAAAATGGCAAAGGCAAGCCTGCAGCACTGAAAACATCAGCAGCATTTCTCCGCTCGGTGCCTGGCCTTCTCTTTTTTCACTGTATCTCTGGTCTGCTTCTATCTCTTTCTCCCTTTCTCTCTTTGTCTTTGCTCTCCGTCTTGCGTTGCTCAGTGATGATTGACTCTCCAGAGTAAAGGGAAGCTGAATCCATGGCTCACATTTCTAGCCCTTTGTGGAGCACAAGAGATTCTTTGTTCAGTAAGTTTTGCCTCAGAGCCTCTGCTGCCTGAAGGCAATGGACAAGATTGAATATTTTTCAGCACCATTTCAGGCTTAATTCAGTGAGCATCATGTTTCAGCATTCGGCTGCTGTCGAGCACCTCATAGATCAGTGGTCACTCTTATTTCTAATAAAAGGGAGCGGTAAAACATGGTGGTAGAAACAAACATTTTGCCAAATAATTTGATTTAGTTAGAGGGGTCAATAGAGAAAATGAGTTGTGAGAGTGTCATGCTGATTGTATGCATCATGCAAAAATGCCCTCAGTTTATTTGGAAACAAAAAAAGATGCAGTAACAAAGCCACATAAGGTCATTTGCATATGATAATCAAGTAGCTTTAAAAAGAGACAGCACTGAAGGGAGAGTTAAAGCATTAAAAAAAAATTAGTGTGCTGGCGTGCAAGCATGTACACAGAACGGTCACATTAATAGCACAGTTTTCTGCCAGGAGGTCTTCATTGCAGCTTGATAATTTCTGCACTAAGGCCATCTTGTGTTCAAAATTTAATTAGAATGTTCTACGGTCAAGAACACTAAAACCAAAGAAAGGCTTTTTTTTTTGTTTTTTTTTTGTTGCAAAAATTAAAAAACATATTCTAATGGATACTTTTGTTTCACAAGCTACTATATTTTTTTGTATTTTCAGTCTAGTCTGTGCACACGGTGAGGCATCTATTATACAGTGACTGTTTATAAAAAGTGTTCTGGATCAAAATGAACGATTGGGGGTCTAAGCCCAACTAAAGTAAATGCCACAATACATTTTGTATATCCTTGTACAATTTTCACTGTTTCATTTAGCTCTTATTTTATTATACACAACTAAGGAAAGGAAAGGAGAAAAGAGATTTAGCACCATAAATCTATATTTCTACAGTCAACATAAAATTTTGAAAATATATACATTGTATACAAAAAGGATGGATAAATAAAACAAAAATGAAAATATATAAAATAGTCCTCCTGGCCTACTGATTGTTTCTGCACATTCAGAAAGCAGACTGAAAACCAGACCATAAGAGAAAATCTGATACAGGAACATTATCCATGGTGGTGGGGGAAAGCAGGTTCCAGTGTTGCTGATGCTTCAAATCTCCTGGTTGCAAAGCGCCATAAAAGCGTCATATTAGGTTTGTTAAACGATGCATGTCACATCCACGGTGTTCTGAACTTCTGAGAATTTGCCGTGTGGCTGCTTGGTGGAAGATCCAGATGATCAGAACTTATTTACTCCTTTTGTGAATCTTCTCATTCCTGGCGAAACGCTTAGTAACGCTCAGAAAATGCTTTACAGTGAAATAGAAATGTTCACAGGACTGGAGCCTGTGCTTATCACTGTCATTAGCAAAGGGATAATAATCAACCGAGAGAAAATGAGTGGGAGGAAATCTTTTTTTTTTTTTTCACATTACTCAGAAAATCTCCCGATTGCTCTCTTGCAGATTCTATTGACGACTGTCCCAGTAACTGCTTCGGGAACGGTGACTGTGTCGCTGGAACATGCCACTGCTTCTTGGGATTCAAAGGACCTGACTGTGGGCGACGTGAGTCACACCTTCAGTCGTAATGTCTTTATCGATCCGATCATTCACACACATAACATTTAAGGATGCTGAAGTGTATTCGCCGCATGACCAGAACAAAGCCGTTTCAATCTCACAATTACTTTTTATTGTACTTAAGATTGCTCTTATTAAATTAGACCGTAAGACTTCAGATGATTCATTTCTACCTCTGTTCCTCCTGATGTTGTATTGTGTTTTATATAAAAGAGCTGCCGACTAACTGCATTGAGAGGAAAGTTTGAGATTATAGGACATGTTCTGACTCATTCTCTCAATTATGGAAACCAAGGCTGTATTCATTTCCTGCCAAATTAAAATATCATAAAAACAACTTTTGCTGGTGTTTTAGAATGATAGCAGGTTGTATTTCTTCACGTCTTTAACATTTACTGCGGTTTGAGGATCGCAGTCATTTGTGCGGCACGTTCTGCGCCGGAGAGGAAACCTTTTAACATTTCGGTCAGAGGCTCATTGTCAGATCGAGGCTTTAGCACACATTCGCTATTCTTTGAAGCTATGGTTGGAGGGCTCCATTCAAATGGATGTGTGTGCTGTCTGTTCTTTTCAAAGCTGCCTGTCCAGTGCTATGCAGCGGGAATGGTCAATACCTTAAAGGTCGCTGCATGTGTCACAGCGGCTGGAAGGGCTCCGAGTGCGACGTTCCCACCAACCAGTGCATTGACATCACATGCAGCAGCCATGGGACGTGCATCGTGGGAACCTGTATCTGCAATCCAGGCTACAAAGGGGAAAACTGTGAAGAAGGTGATTGTTTTTATAAGTCATGCTAATATTTCCCATACCTATAAAGCTACATAATATGGGTGCTGTTACCAACATCTTAGCTTGTTAGCGCTTGACATTTTTAAGAAAAATACTCGTAATGGAGACATATTTATGGCTGATTTAACAGCCTATTCAGTAATAAAGACAGGACATCATCTGTGAAGATCATCATGGCCGTAACACCTGTGATACGTAATAGATGACTTTTCCTGTATAAATCATGGATATAAGGCATTACGTTAATCGAAACAGTCCATTTATTGTCTGAAGTTCAGACAAAGAGTCTGATGTTAATCCATTAGGAGCTCCACATTCATGATGCTGGATAAGGCCTGGCCAGATAAGATTGAAGGAGCCATTGTGTTTGTCAGCTCTTGAAGGCTCTCATTTCAAGATGAAAAATGGACCCTGGGAGTTTGATAAATGGGGGTTTGTGACATCCATAGGCCCCCATTCTATTTTGGGTGGAGTGTTAGCCATAAGGAGTGGAGGGGAATGTGGACGAAGGCCCTTTAACATTTTTACCTTTCTTCCGTTCGACCTTCAGGCACAATGATTAATTGCCAGGAGAGAGTTTCTTGTCAGTTAGCCTCTGATCTTTGTGCCTTGCGCCCAAACCATCTGCTAAGAGGCGAGAGATCCTGTTTGTCTTACTATAACGGCCTTTATACCCATTTATGTCACGGTAAAGGGGAGCAGCGGCCTGCTGCTCTCAGTGGCTAGACATTGCTCCTGCTTGGCGCCCATTTACCATCTGTGTGTGCCATGCAGATATTGTCTGGTAGGAACAATATTATTGTAGTAATATAGTGTGTGTTTTCCCACAACTCTGGTGCCTTACAAAGTGAGTGCTTATTTAACAACATGTCAGAGGAAGGGACGCTGTAGAAACAGGCATTAATTTGATATTTGCATACTAATTGAACCAATACAGTGTACAGGATGCAGTATACAAAAAAGATGCAGCAGAGGAAAGCGAGTACAAGGCTTCCCCAGTCACAGTGATCTTCAAATAGTCTGTAAACCAGAGCTCTCCTGCCTTGAAAGTCTAACTATCGCCTCAGGCTTTTCCTTACTTTACCCCATCTTCTCCTTTACGTTCTGTTATACATTATGTCAGGTTTAGTGTTTCCCACGATTGAACTACTCGTCATTGGTTTTCATTTTACTGCTCTTATTAAGGAACTTAAGGAGGACTTTTCATTATGAGACGATGGGGGAGTGCCAGCAGGGGCATGGGCATCGCCTGTGGGTTGGTGCCATAAGCCCCAGTGTGAAAAGAGCTTTTTAATTTCCTTGTTTGTAAATCTTGTATTTGCTTGTAGAGAAAGCGTGTTGTGTCTGTGCTTTCGTGTGCCGAGCCAGCCGTATCTGCAGTTGAGCCGCGGCCCGCTGCAGTTGTCATTCCTCTCTGGATCGAATAGAGATGCCATGTTGCCTCAGAAAGATGGGGAAACAGCAGGTGGCTGGCGCGTCTGACGCTGTCTCTTTGGAACCCCTTTTTAGTGGACTGCCTGGACCCGACCTGCTCAGGCCGAGGGGTATGTGTCCAGGGAGAGTGCCACTGCTTTGTGGGGTGGGGCGGGCCAGGATGTGAGAGCCCCCGGGCCTCCTGCATGGACCAGTGTTCTGGACACGGGGCTTTCCTGGCAGATACCGGCACCTGCAGCTGTGATCCCAACTGGACAGGCCACGACTGCTCTACAGGTGAGTGCTTCCCTCAGATGAGAGTAAACATTGGCAGAAATCCCTTTCACAGAGCAGCGCTGATTTAGCTTCAATTACCATGTTTGGCAAAGTTGATTTAAACCATCATTTCATGCGTTTTTTTTTTTTTATGTAGCAGCCTCTTAAAGATTAATGTTTAAGGGTAGGCATTGAAATAAAGTATTTTATTTAAAAAAACAAACATAATTTAGCTATGAAATGGGTGAAAACAAATATAATCCAGCCGTTATGGGTTTCACATTTTGCCTCAGCTGTGGTCAGAAGAGTCCTCAGTCAGCTCCTGTCAAATAGCCACTACACTCAGTGAATATTTTACAGCGTCTTGCATCAGGTTTTTTTGTACCATTTCACCACACAACTTCAATTTAACACCTCACAGTAAACAGCAACAACATGCAATAACCATGACATCTCCATCAGTTAATTTTTAAAAAGAAAACGTCTTTTTCTTTTGTTGGAACGTATTTCACTGCATGATGTGTATGATTCAACTTAATTTTGATAATTCGCAAAGCTTCCCGCAGAAGTAAACATTTCTGATTATGTTCAAGAGAAAGCGCCTCACATAAAAGCTCCAATTATTCACATCAGTGATCAGTTGGAGGTCCACAGCTAGCAATCAAACTCTGGTTGATTTTTCTCTAAATGTGTTGTTTTTTTTTTTTTTTTACGATTGGCTTCATCCTCCATCTCCACACGGTTAGCTGGCAGCTGCAGAAAAAGAGGGCGAAACATGCATAGCGGAGATATTTTCAGAGGCATGATCTAATGCAAGTTAATACTCTTTCTTGAGTTCTGGCTTTTCTTCACATTGGCACAAAGCTCACGGCTGATGATAGCGTTTTCTGCTCTGGAGGATTGTTCCCGTTGTTTTCATTCGGTCTACGGGGAACGTTCCCTCTTGGTAGTCGAGAATAGGCTGAGCGTAAGATACCGTTTTACAGCGAGAATATACCTTCCTGAGGCTCCGAGGATGAAAAAAAAGTCCTACACAGTTTAGGTTTAGCTCTGACAGCAGCCCGCCTGCTCAAAAAGAACTATTTTACTGAAAAAGCTCTGTGAACTCTGTGATAGATTGTTAAAGAGCTGTCAAATGTAGATGTCCAACATCACTGACTTGCCATGTTGGCGGATGCAGAACTTCCTGAAAAAGAAAAGTGTTTTATTTCACTATATGCCACACATTTGAATGCTCGTATTCATTTTTTCCCATTTATTATCTGGCAGGTTAAAGCTGTTTTTGTAGAGACTGATACAGTTGTAGCCTTCAGCTACTTTCACTTGAACAACATCATTTGTATTCCCCCGAAATATTTCCAAAATGAGACTTTTAGTCCAGCAGTCCCTTGGATCCATGAATCCCTTTATATTCCAAGCAGACACAGTGACCTATTAGGTAATCCCAGGGATTTTGAGGGAAATGGACAGTTAGTCTGAGTTTGTCTCGCAGAGAAAGAGCTCTGTAAATGATGATGAGTTGGCTCTTTATCCGCCTTTATCCTGTTCATTGTAGAGCTTTCTGCGGTCTAATACAACACTAAGCCCAGTAGTAGGGTAGCACAGCTAGCAGCCCATAACCCTGCAGACTGGAGGAAGAAAAAGATGGAAAGCTTTCAATATATCTTTCAAGATTCTTTAATCCCCCCTCTCCCCAATACTTTTAAGTCACAAACTCATTTTCTCTTGTGGCCTTGGAACAGTACAACCTGGGTGTGCACAGTTGGCAGTAATGCTGTTACAAGCCATAAAACAATGCCTGAGGTTTTATGTCCTTTAATATGTGTGTTTTTATGCCATTTTTGCCATTCTCCCACCCAGAGGAAAGTTTGTTTACACGGTCCTTTAGTGCAAATGGTAATGGCCATCGTGGGGATGGGGGTATTTCTCACTGTGGACTCCTCTGACCGCGGATAATGAGGGTTTGCCTGCAGGCTGTAATTGCATCTTTATCACGTTAAAGCTTTCTCCGGTGTTCCAAGTGAACAGTTGTCTCGCAGTCGGTTTGAGTTTGTTTTCTCTGACTAGTCTGCGTTCTAATAATTCAGTGAAAGAAAGGGTCAGTTTTTGCTTCTTTTTTTTAAATACATTTGTACAACATATGTGCTAATGAGATCACTCAAGATGTCCATTAAGTTAATCAGCACCACAGGTTTAAGTGTGTTGTATTGAGAGGATATAGAAGTTATAGTTCCATAATAATTAAAAAATAATACTGCAAGTAAAACCTCAGAGTGACTCATTTTCTGATATTTTTTTTGTTTGCATAATGATCTTCAAGTGTGTGTGTGTGTGTGTGTGTGTGTGTGTGTTTAAAGCACTCATAAGGTGCACTAATTCAAATGCTGCCAGCATACTGTACCTCTAAATCAAAAGTCAGATGTAAAATTAGCATTTTCATAGTTTAACAAAGTGCTGAGCCGTAATTAGCAGGGGAGAGTGATTTTTTAAAAAGCTTTTTAAGCCGGTAATGTCATGTTATGGTTTGTGGCTGAAAATACCACTCAAATTTAATTTGTAGCAATGACAAAATAGGCAGTGTAAAGGCAGTAATTGACTTATTAAAAGATTTTACCTCCAGTTTAGTCCCCTGTGGTCATATTTGAATTGGCTTGGTTAATAAGCTAGGAAGACATGGCTATTGTTCGCGGTTGCCCATACTGCTAAGCCTCTTTTTTTTTTTTTAACAGAATAGTTAATAAAGAGGTTAACATTTCAATGCGATTCATAATAAATCTGTCAGTGTTTAATTTCTTTGAGCTCTCGTCTTGTCATACTGTCCCTCGAGTTCATGAGACGTGGGTAATGTCCCGGGCTCTATCGCAGCCCTGTCAGGGAGGTCTTTCAGCTGCCGCACAAAAGCGCCAGCCAAGCTTTACCAGGCTCTGTCTCTCAGACTCCGTCATTCTGTGAATGTACTTCTTCTCCCTTGATTCATTCTGTGGAGCCTTACCTCCTGCCTGTGGCTCGTGCAGCAAATGGAAAAGCTATGAGCGCTGCACATTCATGAGAGAAAATACAGTAGCGTTTACAGTTTCATCAAAATCTTGCCATTCCTACAAGAAGGTCCAGCTGTGTGTGTGTGTGTGTGTGTTTTTTTTTTTTTTTTTTTTCGTTTTTGGCCCCTTTGTGGCAGAAAGAGGTGAATTTACAAAGAGGAGAAGAGCAAGGAGAAGAATAAGTCTGCTAAGGCCGCCACAATCCATGTCTTTTCTTTGTAATGGACTTATTAGATTTGTATTGTCAAAAAGGATTGCCCCTTATGAGGTGCAGGAATTTCTTTTCAGCTGCCATCAGACAAGGTAGTGGAGCGTGGCCGCCTTTCCTTGACAATAACTCCTGGATTTGTCTTTTCTTCACCCTTGTTGCCTTGTCCCGTCGCCGCCTTGCTTCCCTTTCCATCCCACCTCCAACCCCCTCCCCTTCTCCCTTCTTTTCTTTCTGTCTGTCTTCCCCCACTTTCTCTTTTTTTTTTTTTTTTTGTCTCTTTCTGTGTCCCCGTCTCCCACAGAGATTTGTGCAGCGGACTGTGGTGGCCATGGCATTTGTGTGTCGGGCACCTGCCGCTGTGACGACGGCTGGATGGGCACTGGGTGTGACCAGAGGGCGTGTCACCCTCGCTGCAACGAACATGGCACTTGCAAGGACGGCAAATGTGAATGCAGCCCAGGATGGAACGGAGAACACTGCACCATTGGTAGGATGGGAAGTTCTGGTTTGTAGGCGGGAGGTTGGGGGGGGGGATCTGTGTTTGTGTGCGTGCGTGTGTGTGTGGGAGGGGGTTCTGGGGGCCAACAAAGGCATATAGGCTGTCTGTCTGCCTGCGTGTGGGTGAATCGCTGGGTGTGAGGGGAAGGGTCCAGTTGGAGAAGAGAGGGAAAAAAGCATGCTTAATTGAATTTGTGCAACTCGGTAAAGCATGAACAGGTTTACTCAAGGATCTGAGGCTTGCCTTCATGCATTTTAATGTGGGAATGTGCTAAGGTGTCCTTTCATTTTACTCATCCTTTTCCTCATCTCTTTCTTTGCTCCCTTTCCATTTAATATTAATTTCCAATGCTGACATGTGTCATTGTGAGCAGGTCAACCACCACTTTAACTTAAATTGTTCTTCTGTAAACACTTTGCAGAAGTTTAGTTTTTAAGACCTTGAATGGATGTCGAGGGCTTTCTTGAAAACCTCAGTTAAACGTAAAAAAAAAGAATAATTTTGTGTTGACTGAGTTTCCATTGTGTTGCTGGAGAGTCATTACTTCACTGTGTGTTGGATTTCATAATCCTTTAGCAGAGTAAACCAGCACTGGTTCATGGGCTCTTTTTATTTTAGTCAAAATCCTTTACGGAGAGTTAAGAGGTCGAAGGAGCCGACTGAACTTTGCCAATAACTCTTTATTGAAAATGCACTTTCAATATGTTTGCTTCTTTTGGGAGTTCTTGCAGAGATGACATTCCCGCTGCGAGCATTTCTGTGTCAAAAGGGACTAGTGACTGCCGTAATATGTAAATACTGGCAACAGCAGACACAGACAAGCTTTTATCATAAATAAGCAGTAGTTGACCTCCGTTTGTGACCACTTTCCTCTGTTTGAAAAGCTCATTGCTGGAAAAAAAAAGGACAGCATGGTGATTTCGTGCTATGATGATTGATGTTTTGAGGTTTGACAGTTGTAGCGTTAAAGCGAAACTCGAGCTCATTAAGACGAGTGTTTTCATGTCCTTAGCCTCATGGTATTTGATGTCGGGACTGTCAAACCTCTCGCAAACATCAGAGGAGACCGTCCACAGGACATGCTATGTGATGCCTGCTTTGCAAGATTGCAACTGTACCATTATGCTCCTGTGCTGCATCAGTCCTCTTCTTCCCTTCTTCTTCTCTTTGCCCTTTCATTTTTTCTCTACTCTTACTCTCTACACTCTTTTTATTTCTTTGTTTCGTTGATGGAAAATAACTAAATACATTTACCCAAGTAGCACACCTAAGTCTAATTTTGATCTTTGATTTTTTTTTTTTTTTAATCATAGCAAATAGCATGTGAATCACAACTTAAAATCTGAGTCTTATAGATTAAATTAACAAACAGAATATACATTAAAAGGTTTCACATCGATCAGCAGCAGTGTTAATTTTAACATGTGTGTTCATTTTACTGGTGAACTCCAAGTACAACTGAAACATCCTCTGCTGCCTTTTTGACAGATGCACGATAACATGCTAGCGCGCTCATTATCATTCTATGATCCGACCACTCAAGCGTCAGAGGGGAAGTCGGAGCACAATGGCCCTCGCTTCCCCCTCTGCCGCAGCGTTTCACTGAACAGAAATTTGTGACTCCCACACGTCTGAGTCAATGGGGAGATGGGACAAAAGTCGAGAATGGCGCCGTTGTAGGTGAACGCTTCATTCCGTATTCACGTAGACGCAGATCATTTTTTCTCACAGTATTCTCGTGCATGTCTTGGAGCAGAGCTGCCTGAGTACAGAGCCTCGACTCAGTCTGTGAATGTTTTATACGCTGGCCTTACATTATTGATGGGACTTTTATAAGTGCCATATTGAGATCCCCACTCCCTCGACAAGAATATTCCTCAGTGTCATCCATTAAGAAGCCAAAGATCTCAATTTAAATCAATTTTCATTATTGAGAGCTCTGCGTTGGCCCCGAGCCCCATGCTGTGGAGCACGGGAGGTCCAATTTGGCCCCGCCATTGCTGAAGCCGTAGGTGACCTCATCGTCTATAGAGGTGTTTCAAGATTAAAAGCGCTTTTTGTTGAACATCCTGACCTCCTGTGCGATATTGCTTGCGTGACTTAAGGGCGGTAATACGTGCATCAATCACGTTGCTTTTGAAATACTCCCCTGAGATATTCTGCCGATGCGAACAGTTGATAAATGGGGACAGATTGAAATGTTCTTTCTGAACATCTCACTTTATTTTTACCCTCTCTTTCTCTTTCTCTGTCTCTCTCTCTCTCATTCTCCGTGTTCCACAACCCCCCTTTGTCTTTTCTTCGTCTCCATCCCTCTCCCTCTGTGTATTCGTGGTGTTGCTTGTAATGCATGATTTTGCTTCATGGCTGCACTTTTCCTCTTTTCCCTTCTTCTTTTTTTTTATTTACCTTTTGTAATGTAAACTAACACCTTGCCTTGCTGTCTTGTCATGGAAGTGGCACTGTTCAAACCTCCCTTATATGTCCTGTCTTTTATCTCCAAAGCTCACTATCTGGATAAGGTAGTGAAAGGTATGGCATTCCTCCTTCCTTCTATTTTGCCCTCCTTCCATCGTAACTCCAGCTAACATTAACAAACCATGCACACGAACCATGCTCTTCCCCTACATTGACATATGCAAACACTCACGCACCTCTTGCTGCCCCAGAACAGCTCATTTTAAAGATCCCCCACCTCCCATCAACTTTTTTGCCATATTGTCACACAGTAATCTCCACTTAGCACTTTCGCACCTGGTGAGTCCCGTCGTGCTGCTTTTCTTTATGTGTTGAATATTTTGGTGTGTATGCACGCCCTTGCTTTCTCAATAGGGGGATGTTGGGAAAGGGGCTTCATAACCTGTTCCATGCATTATGGATGAGTGTGCAGCTGTGAGCGGGGGCCTGATAGGTGCTGAGGCCGCATCCTCTCTAATTAAAAGAGTTCATGGTCTGGTTGGTGCAGGACAAGCAGGGGGGGTGGAGGCTCTGCAGCAACCCTGCCTCTTTGCCTCCAGCACCCTTACTCACTCTCACCGTGTCCTTGGTAATGGACCACCTGGCACGAGAGCCGCTGCCAGAGGAGTCCTTTTCGAAAACACTCGCAGCCTCACGTTTGGAGCTGTTTCAGGCGGGCTTGGGCAGGGCTCAGCGGGGGGCTCCTCTCTGAAAGGCCTGCCAATTAAGTTGAACCGGTGCCAACGGAGAGCGGATCTTTATTTATCCTTGTAATAAACATTCGGAGCTTACTAATCATCTGTCTCCACTGGTCTAAGCAGAGTTGTTTTGTCCATTTGCTCAATGAAAGGATGGCTAATGCCCGACCGTGTCTCGGAGGCAGGACACTTTCTAATGACATTAGCCTTCAACAGTGAGCTCCTTTCTTCAGGGAGAGAATATGAAAATGCGAGACAGGGTTATTTATTTTTCTTCAAATTTTTTAATGCTCCATAATTTATCCCCGCTATTCAAGCATCTGTATGCTGGCTGCTGCTTTTGTTATTTAGGCTCTTCTGACATAGATTCTGAGGAGCCCCCCCCCATAGTTCAACAGTATTAAATGAATGGCTGAAATAGTGAAAATTACAGTTGCAGGTCACCGTGCCATTCATGATTCATTCTTAAAAGCCTAAAAGCTTCACTATATTTTAAAACTGAACTTGTGCAACAGAAAAATACAATGTAGTGGCTTTTTATATTAGATGAATGAGAGGAAAAGAAAGGAATCGCTGTCTAAATGTTGCGGATAATATCTGGAAATATTAATAGTCAATTGAAATGTTGTTCTTCTTTTGGAGCTTTTATTTTTCAGCTCACTGTTTATAAGGCGGAGATGTGCAATAGTACATATAAATGTGGACTGCTCATTGATCCATGGCTGTATTATGACTCATGTCGTGATACTGCCCTTTCTCTGTATTCCAACAACCAAAACGCAACCGATGCATCACTCAGCTAACCATGTGATCTACAACACACATCTATTTTTGGTGCAGCTTCAACCGTTTATCACCCTGAATACTTATCTCTGTTTCTTTTTCACCCCTGTTTCTTCCTCCAACTGATCTATCTCCCTTTAATACGTCCTCCCATTCACCGTATCCCTCCCTTTCTCGCCCTCTCTCATTCTCCCGCTCTTATTCTCCCTCTGTGATGTAAGAGCATCTAGACAGCTGCCCCAGTCTCTTTAGTTGATAAAATGGGTCAGCTTAACATTCTTTCTATCAAGGCAGCCAGCTAACAACACATACTGTGACAGACTCGTGCGTTTGATATCTCGAGATGTTACCCTCTGCCTCCGCCTCAGCGAGGGGATTCGAATCGTGAGGTACCAGATAAATGCCAAACAGCCCTGGAAAAATGGGCGAGATAATCCTCTGATCTATGCCCTTGTAGAGACCCATCCAGAGGAAGACAGAGGGATGTTTCACCTGTCGTTCTGCTCCAGCCTGCTTTTAACTCCCCTGGGGTCACATAGCTGGGAACAGTTAGTGCAAGCAAAGTCCTCCCTTGCATAATGCTATAGACAAGCTCGGCCTTATTCACTTCCTGCTATTTTATTTTGCATTCTCTTAATGACAGAATACACACTCTCCCTGAAGAGGTAATCTTATTGATTGCAAAGAAGAACATAGTGACAATTTATCAAAAAAAAAGATGATATTTTAACTAATGCAATTCTGTTGCAGCACATTGTTTTTTATGACAGCAGCAGTAATGGTATGACCATAATGACGGTCACATTCGAAAGTCGCATAAAAGCTGATCCAATTATGTGCAGGAATGCCAGCATATACACCACTGCTCTCATTACCCAGCTGTAGGAGCATAGATATGGGAGGCCAATCTACTGTAGTAATGAGTGAATATTGATTTAGAAGATCCCTCTTATCTGATTTTACTGCAAAGGGATATTAGAAGCTTCACAAAAGGTGTATCAAATTAATCAACTTCAGCTGGGGGTCATTATAGCCTTCCCCATTTTAAATTCTTGAAATGAAAAGTCTGATGCTACCAGATAAAAATTAGCAAAAAAACATTGTCATCAATAATCTCACATTGGTGTCAGTGTTTTGTTGGTGGTATTTGTTCACAAACAATATACCCATTAAACCTGCTTTATTTGATATTCTGTGCTGACCTCCGTCTTTGTCCTTTTTTGTTACACAGAGGGCTGTCCTGGTTTGTGCAATGGAAATGGTAGGTGCACTCTGGGTAACAATGGCTGGTACTGTGTATGCCAGCTGGGCTGGAGGGGCTCTGGCTGTGACACCTCTATGGAAACTGCCTGCAGTGATGTCAAGGACAACGATGGAGGTAAAATCACAAACAACATGCAGCATTGTCTTCTGACACTGGCCGAGATCAACAGGGACTCTTAACTAGACACGATTTGATTATAGAAATACTCACCTTTGTTTTTTAAAAATATACTGTGCCTGCTTTATGCTTCCCAGGGCAGGTACTGTACTCTTATACAGGTTAGGATGAGGAATGGCTTCCAGTCAGTCACCTGGACAACAGGTTTTTATTAAAAGCAGAGTAGCTGGCCCGAGGCCCCAAGCATGCGCTGGCCCCAGGAGGAAGTCCCTGCTCTGCCCTCTAACTAGCCCCGAGCAGAGCCAGGCACACACACAGAGCCAGCCAGGGGGCTGTACCACTCTTGAGGCCAAGTGGAAGACGTGACTTCCTTTCTTCCAGACCTCATTCTGGGCCTGAGCTATGCACTAGCATCCCTTATTTATGCAGACGCCGTTTGTCTCCCCATCACTGTGCAGGGACTTCAGGGCTCTCACTGGCAAAGACAGGGTGCTGCTGGGGATTTGACTGACTCCTGACAGCAGGGTTTATTTTTATCACCCATCTGGCCAGATAGGCCCCTGAAAGCAAAGGGTAGGGAGTCCAGTGACCCACTTCAGCAAAGTAAAGTGCGTTGCACAGCAGCTCTTTCTGTCTTGTATTTTTTTATCTAAATTAAAGCTGGAGAACCACAGGCAGTGCTAGAGGTGTTCGAATGCTCTCCAAGACGAGATCTATATAACAGGGCTCCAATCGCATAGTAAAAGAGTCAAAATGAATAATGCCCCAATCACTCAAATATGTATGCTTAGTTTCTTTTGCCAGGTGTGTGTTCAGGCTGTTGTTTAATGAGACAGTGTGTGTGTGACTTGTTTGACCTTGTCAGATGGGCTAGTGGACTGCATGGATCCAGACTGCTGTCTGCAGGCAACCTGTCATACCACCTCGCTGTGTGTGGGCTCTCCGGACCCTCTGGACATCATCCAGGAGACACAGATGTCCTCTGCACAGAGCAACCTGCAGACTTTCTATGACAGGGTGCATTTCCTGGTGGGCAGAGACAGCACCCACATCATCCCTGGAGCAAACCCATTTGATGGAAAGTGAGTGACTTGTACATTACTCCCACTAGGCACCTGCCAGTGCAACATCTTGTTACTGCACGAGAGCTATTATTGTCCTGGGAAGAGATTTCTGACATCAACAGTTCTTATTATTCTGCATCATCATTGTTGTTTTTTTAATACATTAGTTTCTTGTGAAATCATTCTCGTTCAGTTGAGTTGAATTAGTAATTGCTGGATTCAGAATGTTATATGCTACTCAGGATGCTTGACTTTGATTTATGTTGTGCAGATCAGTGCTTTCAGTTGGATTTAGTGGTGATCTAGTCTGGATTTGCATTGTAGCAGACAGTATTAATGTAGGCCAGTCGAATTTCACTGCCAGGGTTATTGCACTGACACATCTTAGCGAATCTAAATTGTTTGCTTTTTTTTAAGGCAGACCAAAATGTCTGTGTGAGGGAGGGGAGGCAGCTATAGGCAATGGAGGCTGAAATGAGCAGGGACTGGTGGCGTGCATAGCTAGAAGGAATGATGGACAGATGATGATGGACAAATAGAATGTGGCAAAAAGCAAGAAGCGTTCCCCAGCACGAACGCCATCTCATATTCATGTATTGTGATTACTTTTACTGTAATCCATCTGAGGCCCACTCCCAGAGGCAGAGCTCACGACACCCCAGCCCTGGAATCTGAGATGCTTTCATATCAGGCAAGATGGCTGTCAAAGTCCCAAAAGATTCCCCTGCCTCTCTTTTCCTTTGTCTCCTTCTCTTTTCATCTTTAATCGCCTGTGAGGCTGTCACCTTATTTGCATCCCACTTGCCTGTGGATCTCTCTCATCCTGGCTTATTATATTCCAATGCAACAAACAGACAACAGTCAAAACAAAGTAAATTGAGAGTAAAATAAGTTGAGAATATTTCAAATCTGCTGATTAAAATTTTGTAAGAAAAACAGTGGACAAATCCAACAAACATCAGAGCATGGAGCTGTCATTTAAGGCTTTTTCTACTTTGTCTTCTTAAAATGATGGCAGAAGGTTGTGGTTTCAACCATCCCTATTTTTAGCCCAGCAGAGCTGTTGCTTTTTTCTTGAAGGAAAAATCAATGTCAAAAGTGTCCCTGCTTGAGCAGAAGCATTTCCTTTAGTAAAATCTGAAACACAACACATCCTTGTATTGGGTCCTTGTTGAGAGTGCAAACAGTGTGATGTTTGCTAACCTGATGTCGTCCATCTTACCCCACTGTTTGCAGTAAAACCTGATTTTATCTTTACGCTGCCTGTATTCAGCATCTTTACCCTTATTTCCTCAGTTAGCTATCTGCACGTGATCAGGCATCAGTATTGACTGAGGTTGCAGTTAGAAAAAAAAAGAAAGGAAATCTATATGAAGTACCTCAACCAACATCAACTCCATCCAATGTGTCTGATTTTGAACTTTTTGTGGTTGTGTCAGCCGACACTTGAGAAAAGCACTTGTGACATTTTCCCTCATTGACATTTTTCTGGCTTTCAAGAACCACTCAACATTTTGCCGCTTCTCGCTGGACAGAGGACGAGGCGCAGAGGGTTGAGTAATACTCTTGTCTCTCTCACAAGAAGATGCAGCCATAAATAAGTAAAATCAAGAATCCAGAGATGAGCTGCAAGATTGGAGGCCTCGGCTCACCTAAAAATATCAGTGATAATCTATTATTCATGCTTGGTATTCATTCTCCACCCGCTGACAGATATGAGCGGTTATGACAGGGGCCTCTGGGCTTCAGATGAGCCTTTCAGGCACGGCTCAGCATCTTCCTGTTATGCCTACCCTGGTCACCTGATCATCTCCTTATTGATCCATTAACCACTTCCTCATGCTAGTAGACATGTTGGACTGCTATTTCTGATGTTTCCCACCACAAAAAGCTGCAAAGGTGCCACTGAATAAAGCATCTGCCACTGCATAAAACGTCTCGACTCTCCACCATGACACATAATACGGGAGACTGCCAAGGCCCAGCAGTGGATGCTGACTAGAATAGTAAACAGGGACTTTGTCCGTGGAACAATTTGGGCAAAGATTGATAGCAGGCTTATAATAGCAAGGCAGAAGCCGTTCGATTCATTTACAGGCTTTCGCTTTTATTATTTTATTTAGGACTCTTTTATTAGCATTAGGCCATTAGTGTCAGAAAATCTCTTGTTTGTTTTGCTCTCGGTGTGCTCTATCCCTTTTAGCAGCATTACATATTCTGCAGGCTCAAAATTTACATTGACGGCTCATCATTTTACACTCTTCAGTATGCTGGGCAACATACAAGCAGGGAAGGAGATGGCATGCTTGTATTTGCAGCAGAGTTTACCCTATAATCAAGTCATTTGCGTGGGTAATGATGTTTTTGTTGCTTCTGTGGTGAAGGTACCATTTATTAGCCTTGCTCATTGAAAGTTCTCTATACTTAAGTCTGGCATGCATTTTTTATTTTGTCTGAAATACTGCTGAGCAACATCCTTTCCTCATGACTGCACGCTAATAAAGTGGAGAGTTTTGTGACAAATGTATACCTTTTGATAGATCTGTGTCTATCTAGTCATTTGTTTAGTTTGCGATAAATGATGTAACGGTAGAATTGTTCATGAAACACGGCCGCAATTAGCTGTAAGCATTATTCCTCATACCACAAAAATATATATCCAACAGCAAACTTGATTCACAACCTCAATTTAAAAAGTTAAATACTTTTTTCCACTTGTGACTTCGAATTGAAAGTTAGTTTGAAATACCTTTTTTAAATTGTGCAAGTTCATCATGTCAAAAAGTTAGTGAAGCGTTGAGGGAAATCAGCTTTATGCTTTAACATAACTTACATTTCATAAATTGCAAAATCCACCCTAAGACTACTAAATCTTGTTATCCATAATACTGCCTCTTTAAAAAACATTAACCGCAGATGATTTCTTGCAGTGGCCCACGTGCTTCACCTGTTTATTTTTCACAACATGTCCTCACTTTGCCCTGGATGATGTATGATAAACTCTTGGCAATACAGTGAAGTCCCTTTCGACTTTGTGGATCCTCCCGGCCCAGTGAAAT
Organism: Amniataba percoides; assembly: GCA_037176925.1. Classification (NCBI taxonomy): domain Eukaryota; kingdom Metazoa; phylum Chordata; class Actinopteri; order Centrarchiformes; family Terapontidae; genus Amniataba; species Amniataba percoides. The sequence goes on along the minus strand of JBAJHX010000049.1, from coordinate 4,777,701 downwards.
CTCATATGGAGAGGGGAAGTTTCTGCAGCGAAAAAAAGCTTCACGCTCCCTTTGCCGCTCTTTCTTTCTGCCGTATTTGATGTCAATATTTAAATCATTTGTCTTGACAGCGAGGAATCATCTCCCCATGTGGTTCACAGAGGCAGGAAGGAGATAGTTCCACTTTCACAGCTCCATCTGAAGAAAATGTGGATGATTGCTTCTTCAAACAAGACTCTAAAATAAACTGTCGGCATGAATGATTAATCGAAGACAGCCAGGCCAGCGCTGGGTTAACTTTAGTAGTAATTCTATGTAAATGCAACTAGATAGATCTTTGGGTATAAGCCCAAGGATTCAGAGCAGTATCTCCTTGCTTATTTACGGTGCAGTGGTGGACAGCCAAGGTCTTCTGAAGGGGACCCGGCCTAATTAACATAAAACTGGGTTCCTGGGGACCAGGATAGTGTGGGGTGAATGATCTTGCCTGTGGTAAGGACATGTTGAGGGCAGCTACTAACACACTAGTGTTAATTGTTTCCAGTACATGGCAGTGTTTAAGACCCAAATGTATTAAAAATAGCCATGGTCTAATGAAGAAGTGGCAGTAAGGCATTTGTTATGGGTTTTTTTTTTTTGCAAACGACCACAGAAACGCCGGCCGACCATGAGTCGGGCCTTGCTAATGACGAGGGCAGAACTCGACAAGGAAGACATGATACAGCAAGGTCTCAACTCATCAGTTCAGTGAGATTAGGTGAATTTGGATGACTTCCCACTATTGATTGGTGGGGACTGATGATCAGATCTAATTTATGCAGCTTCTGGAGGCCCGATGTCAGTCTGGAAATCTGTCGAGGTCTTGATAACCAGCCAAGCAAGTCTCGCAATCTGCAGTCCTATTATTTCCCACCCTTGTATTCTGTAATGGAAAAGATAAATTCTTTTTTTTTTTTTTTTTTAATTAGTGCAAAAGCAAAGTAAAGCCTCCTTATCTCATTATCCCTCCATTCTGGGTAGAAAAACCCTTAGAGATGTTCTCGAAGGTGCTAGGTTGTTGTGTTCCAGGCTGTTTTCTGTTATTGGGTACAGTAGTTCCTTTTGATAACATCTATATTTACTGTATATTTTTTCCACCTGACTCTTCTCTGTTGAACTCTGTTGCTTGAAGGAAAAAAGTCTATACTTTTTATTTCTGTTATTGTTGTGTACATTGGGTTACCAGTAGTCACACCTGTGCAACCCGGTGCTACCAAATATCCTGTTTTGCAATAAATTCCACTTTATGGAGCAGTTTTGTTGCCACCGAGTCAAAGGTTTTGATGTATCTATATGGCAATTTTTAACTTTCTAGTAATAGTGTATTAGACCATGCTTTATCTATAAAAGATATGCAAACATGAGGACAGACTACATTAGAAATACAGCGATATAATACAATTAATATATGATTAACTGCAGCACTATTGTTTTTGGATTGTATTTATTTGCATCGGTGTACCTGTATGTACCTGTACATAGAAAGCCTGATGAGGAAATGCTCTTGAATCATTTTAACTGTCTTTCTCACTCCCACACAGCCACGCTTGTGTCATTCGTGGACAAGTGGTGACCTCGGATGGAACACCGCTGGTCGGAGTCAACATCAGTTTCATCAACAACCCGTCCTACGGCTACACAATCACAAGGCAGGATGGGAGGTAAAGGCCCTCTTCTTCATATTGACACGCACACGCAGAGGAAACAGGGGATGCAATGCAAATGCCACTAGCCACTACCTAAATATGCCGTAGAGAGATGTGACAACGATATTTATATTACTGTCAAATAGTGTTGTTTTGCTGCTCAGAATTCTAATGATGGGAGGAAAAAAACACAGTTGCCACTGCAAACTGTGCTGCCATTGATCTGCTTCGTGCTTTCATTTGGTCCAATTTTGGAGTTCTCGGCTCAATTCCCAGAGAAATCAAACAAAGCCCTTCTGGTACACTCATAAGTTATGCTTCAGTAGCAGCAGGGAGGGGAAAGAATAAAATATGCCAATTCAAAGCAGCTCACTGGGGCTATGAAACATAGTGCAGATGGACGTTATTTATTTGACAATGGAAGATTTAGAGAATTAAGTGAGACATTGACAGTTTAGGCCACAGACCTACAATTAATTTGCTTTGCATCTGTGTGCTCTCTTGTTGTAGCTAAAAAAAAAAACTTTTTTGTCTTTCTTTTTTTGCCATCAGTGTCATGGGTGAAACAGTTGTGTGTGGTCGATGTAAATCTACGTCCAGTAACTGACTAACTTAATGTGCTGATTGACGCAGATCATTACAGCTACTCCCCTTATCTCTGCAAGAAACAGGAAGCCACGTCAATAAACTCATAGCCTGGCTTCTTGTTGTTTCATTACAGTACTGAGAGAACCCCTTTGGAGAAAGATGTTTTTGTTCCTGTGTTGAAGTGTTCGAATAAAACAAGTGTAAAAAGTCTGCGCTCTCTGTTTGGATTTCTTTGAGCGACTCTGTGCCAGCTGCTTTGGCACCAGGAGAGTTTCTCAGAGAAATCCAGATAAAAACCTCAGACTGGTTTTCGATGCGTTTGTTTGAACGAAAGAGGGAGGCCTCCGAGAAAAAAAAAAAAAAAAAAACATTGGTTAATATTGTCTCTATAATTTCTGTTCTTTTCTGAATATGGTGTTCAGATCAGATTTCACGGACATACAGTACACACTCACAGCCTCCAACCCCCCCCTAAATCTCTCATAGTAGTCACTGTTAGTAGGGCCTTGTGGCAAACCAAGCCCCTCTATCACAGCACAGCACGAATTGGTGTTTGCTCTCCGAGCCCCACTTCCTCCTGACACTTTTATCAGTCACTGACACTCTAAAGACCCACATCTATGCCGCCGGTTTAATCTTGATCATTCTCGTTGCTCCTCATTCCTTCCATCTTCTTGTCAGTCTCCTCTTCTTCCTAGCTGTACAAAAATCTCTCATCTCCACCTCATCATCTTCACCTTCCTCACTTATTTCATCCGCTATCCATCCCTTCACGCTTCCCCTTGTCCAATCTCCCACTGCCCTTAAGCCTTTCCTTTCTGGGCACTACTCTTTCACTTATTTCCTATACTTTCCTTAAGCCCAGGTTTCATGTCCTTTCCACTGCACTGGCTTCCCTCATCTCTATCCCTTTTTCCATTTATGCGTGTCCCATTTTTCTTATGCATCACTCCGTTTTTCCTCCACAAACCTCTATATTCTTTTCTCCCTTCCAGCACATGTGTAAACACTACTCCATCTCCCAGGTTCCCCTGTAAACATGCCTAGTCTCCTGCAACTCCCCTGCAATCACTGTAAACTGGCTCAGTGCAGCGTGAAATCAGAAATGCACCTGTTCAGCCACTTAGAAATGGGAAAGCTGTCTCAACTCATTTTTATGATGTGTTCTTTATTGTCCAAAGGCTTAGTTTTTTAAATTACCTTTTTCCACTATCTCGAAAAGTTCCCTAGCCTAAACAAAAGAGGTTAGTTTAGTTTCTTTACAGCTGTGTAGCCATTTTCTGACTGGCTGAGCACAGAGACACACCTGTTCCCTTTTACGCTTTTCTCCATTAATGAGTAAAACGCTGACATGGGTTGCAGCTTATTACATTATCAGGTGCTGCAAGAATCGCTATAGGAGCCATGATGGTGTCTATATGGGAAATCCAGTCTGCACTTGACTACTTGACAATTTAGAGACCCATTCTAATGGCCCAAGATGGCAAATTTTAATGGCCAAACCTCAAGTGGACTGTTATTATTATTATTTTTTTTGTATTTGCTGAGGAACTAATACTACTCTATTCATTCTTTCTAACTTTATGCAGTGTCCTTGACTCATCTCATCGTCCAGTTCATTACAAGTGTATTTGGCTTTACTCTGGCTGAGAAATGATTGCATATCATTTGTATGAGGCACGCCAGGTTCATTGGCAGGGTTAACTCTTTGAGCTTGATGCATTCCTTGAGGGCACGAGCAGGCAAGGCTGTTGTAGGTAGCTTAATAAGTTTTGTCACATGGCTTAAGGCTGTTGTCATGATTGATAACGGCCAGTGAATCCCTTCATCGATTGGCCACGCTGCCCATGTGTATCTGTCCAGAAGTGTTTTGAGAGTGCGTAGCCTGAGCCTGCCAGGTGTCACGCAGACTGACCGGCTGCAGCTGCAAGGCTACTGATGGATCACGGCAGCACAAGGGTACCACTATCACAGCCTCCATCAGCTGCGCAGCCTCCGTACTGCTGGAAAACACTGGCTCTGCTCACGCCCAGCCAAGGGCAAAACACCAAGGGTGGAACAGACTTTTGTTTATCACTATAGCCAATCAGATGTTTACCCTCAAGAGAAGTTAGACTGAGCAGATTCTTTAAATAGTCGCTGAAACCAATAGGGAGGCCACCTCGTTTGGAGGCCGCTATTTGGACCTGCTTTTTTACCTGTAATTTGGAAAAGATGCTCCCCGCGTGAGGACGAGGCCCTGTCCCCGGGGGCCTCTAGGTGACCAGGTGCTAATTGGCTCTTAGAGAAAAGTGACAAGAGCAGCAGAAGTCCAGCGCAGGTGCAGGCGTGCTGTTGTCACCATGCAACAGTTAGGGATGATGAAATTGCCATGGTGCTGCCTGTTTACTGAGACCTGCTCAGGTCAGACCAGAGGCACAGGCCCTTAAATGCAACAGCAGATGGGATTGCATTGCAGGGGCTTTTAGACTGATGTTAGAGTGGACAGCCCTCATCTAAGGGATCGATAGAGAAGTGGTGGCTGCCTCCATCCTGCAGCACAAATCTCTCTCTCACACATACATAAATGTGAGGCAGGAGAAGTGCATTACAGCCATGCCTGACCTTAAAGCATGCATCTGCTGTTTTCCATTCTTAAAACACAATCTATCAGATTATGACATTAATTAAGAGATGTGCCTCTAACATTGTGGTTAATCATCATATTGTATTTTCAGCCTGTGTGTGCCTTAAAGATAATGCTAAATAGTAAAACAGCATCGGTTCTCAACAGCCTTCATTTATTAAAATACACATTTATTACTGTTTGATCTGTTATAACAACACTTAATTAGAAAATTGTCATTATTCACAGTAAATTGTGGTGCGGTTTAATCTCTAAAACACAACGGATTACATGCATTGCTAATGTGAATTTTCACAGTATTTTTTTGAAGAATATAGAATTCATCTCCGCTGTCTGAGAGTCAACATTCATCCTCTCTGACATTGTGCGTGTCTGTGTTCCAGTTTTGACTTGGTGACCAATGGGGGCATAGCTGTAGCCCTGCACTTTGAGCGCGCCCCATTCATCACCCAGGAGCACACTCTCTGGTTACCATGGGGACGCTTCTTTGTCATGGATACCATCATCATGCGGCACGAAGAGAATGACATCCCAAGCTGCGACCTCAGCAGCTTCACCAGGCCGAGCCCCGTGGTGTCCCCGGCTCCGCTCACAGCATTCGCTGGCTCCTGCTCGGAAAGGCGGACGGTCGTCCCCGAAATCCAGGTGACTGCTCTGCACCCAATCTTCCTCGCCGCCCCGCAGGTTGTGATCTACCCGGGTCTCTCCTCCAGATGATTCATGCCACACATCTGGGGGGGGGGAGGGACCGTGAGGACTATTCATCAAGCACAAGTATAATAGTAACTCTGCCTCGTGGCAGTGCTGTGATTTTATCTCTCTGGTGTAATTGGTCTGTGGAACTTGTGCGATTTACAATGTGCATTGTACTGTCTCACCACAGAATGATGATGATTACCTCACACACGGAAAGCAGCCTGGACATTTTTAATTTCTCCTGGGTCATTGTCTCCCAGGCTAGTGCCACCTGAAAGGATTTTATAGTTCACAGTATATATTTTGATATCTGTCTACATGTGTCTTGTTGGTGCAAGCACACCCTTGCAGAGGCTTGTGTGCGCAGGTGAATGTGTGGCTACTGTATGTCTTGCAGGCATCTCTGTGCCCTTCTCTAATTACTTTGTCTCCCACTTTGCTTCGCAAGATTTATGGTGTATCAGTGAATTTTGTATGCAGGCCTATCTATTTATAGTCGGCCAGGCTTTGCTGTTCCTTGAGCTGAAAGCGCACCATACAGGCACATCGCCCAATTACAACTTGTCCCTGTAAAAACGAAATTTTGACCAATTAACCAGGCACAGCTTCACTCTGAACATCTGAGAAGAAACACATTGTGAGTGACCTCTCCTCTGACCAAAGTCGCTTTGGGTAGCTGTTTTAATTGTTACTTTACATCTTGTTCTGCACTTTGGAGACAGACGTCGAGAGCTGGTTCAATTAGAGCAGAGATGAATTGGACACCCAAACCGGCAGTGTCGACCTTTGATCCCAAATGCGAACGCTGTACGACATCGGAGTGTTGACCGACTGTTGTATCACCAAGGGGTTACCGGTCTGACCTCAGTGGAAATTTCCTAAGGCCGTGATGTTGTCTCCTACTAAATGAACTTTTATTACTCTATATATTATCGGACTCGCCAGCTCTGAGCCCAAGGGCACTAATTTCATGCCGTTGTCATATGGATTGTGGGGAAGACTATTGTCCTAATGAAGGACTCGCTATTATTAAATCAATTATGAAAAATACTCACTGGAGTACATAATGAAGAAATCTTTCATCACATACCTTGTAACACATGAATATAATTGTCCTCTAATTGATATTTGTAATCTTCCCATGGGTCCATGTATGTGGTTGGAGGCAAGGCGAAGAAAATATATGACAAAGGTTGTAGTGGCCACTAACCAAAGGAGAAATTGATAATCTGTATGAAATAAAGGACAAACAAAGGCACCCGAAGAAAATAGATTGATAATCACTTTGATATTTACAATTCGTGTCAGCCGGCTTAAGGATGGATGTTTGCTTTCTGTCATTAATAAACTTTGTATTAATAAACTGCTTTTCATCCACAGTCTCTGCAGGAGGAAGTGCCTATACCAGGGACAGAAATGAAACTGGGTTATTTAAGCAGCAGGACCCCGGGTTACAAGTCAATACTGCGGGTGACTCTCACGCACTTCACAATCCCTTTCAACTTGATGAAGGTTCACCTCATGGTGGCTGTGGAGGGCAGGTTGTTCAGAAAGTGGTTTCCAGCAACCCCAAACCTCTCATATGACTTTGTTTGGGACAAGGCTGATGTCTACAGCCAGAAGGTCTATGGCCTGTCTGAAGCATTTGGTAAGTGTTCAAGTGCACTGTATATTAAATATAATCCATATTTGTGCTTTTTTTTATCAAGGACACATCTGTGTTATTAGTCTAGTTTTATCTTTACTTTTCTCTCCAGTTTCTGTGGGTTTTGAGTATGAGTCATGCCCAGACCTTATTCTATGGGAGAAGAGGACTGCTGTTCTGCAGGGCTACGAAACCACTGCCTCCAAACTGGGAGGATGGACTATAGACAAGCACCATGCTTTAAATATTCAGAGCGGTGAGTCAACAAGTAATCCCTCTTTGAATTTCTGTTCCCAGCCATTCATTTGTCAAAACACGTTCTCAAAAGATAATTTTATACTGCAAGAAATCTAAATTTTAACACGCAGTTTATTCAGCTTTTGAGTTTTAAAATGATCACGGTGGGGTTTATACACTTGTGTGGTAGTGCAGCTGTACTTGTGTGTGTGTGTGTGAGAAGTTGTGTTTGCGATTAAAAAGAAGGCAGCATGATGACGATCAGTACTTAATATCAGGAAAATTACATTACATACATCATGTTGGAATGAAGCATTTTATTTAACCAGCAGTTTTTTGTACATTTCATGAAATGAAGACTCATTAATTTATAATAATAATAGACTTTGTTATTTGTTAAGATGGAAAGACTATGCGGTGTATGTCTTTGGTCTGCCGCTTCTTATGGCTTTTTACACATATCATTCTGATCGTGCCCAAGAGTGCAGATAAGTGCCACCGTGTCCACCCGGTGCCTTATGATGCTTTTAGTGTAACGTTGAATTGTCTTCCCTGCCTGTAGCGTTCAGAGGCTTTTTCAATTCAGCACTGTCATGTAGCCTCAGATGGATCTGACTTTTTTATTACCGCTGTCCATTTTTAGGTGAGGGGGGTCAATTTTCTTATTGCCAACAAATTACTGCTGAAAGACAGGAGCAGGAACGAACAGAAAAAAAAATACTTTGGGCAGCACCTGTCACTAGCCGGGCTTCACAGTCTGTTTGTGTCTTGAAGGGCTCATCAGGGGAGATGAGGCATACTTATATGAAAAGTGCAGAGGAAGGTGGCACTTTGATCTGTCACACTAAACCTGCAGAGCCTCAACGTTGTGTCCGGAGGAGGGAGAGAGATTTGCGACTTGCCCCCTCGCCACCTTTCGCTGCCAGTTTCTCCACCACCACCCCCCTCTCGCCCTCCCCTTGGCACCTTCATGTCTTGTTCATGCCCAGCATTTTCAGAATCATCCCTAATTTAATTGCTGTCAGTCTGCTACTCCCAGCAGCAGCAGCCCCTAAGATTAACTCACGTCCCAGGAAGGGGATGCTTGGCTGATCTTTTCTGATAGACCAAATGTTTTGCCGCTCAAACAGCTCAGGTCACCAAGTAGCATCAGAAGCAGAAAAACCACCGCAGACGTGCAGATGCTGAATTTCAAATATGATTACATTGATTGGGCAGCAGGAACATCTTTGCATTTACATATTTGAACATTTTCCAAGAGGAGATTGGCAAAACTAATGGAACCATAGTGTGCATGTGTGTGCATGCCTGAATGCCTGCACATAAACCGCGCTCGATTTTTGTTCACGTGCAGGGATGGTGGAGGCGAGCACAATGCCATTTTTAATCGAGGACAAGTAAATTTTTTTGTGATTGTGCCTGTGTGGTAATTTTCTAGCTCCAAGAGATTCCATTTGTGCCAAGGGCTTTTGGGTCCCCATTTTGGCGTGAAATTGTGCCTGTGTTTCCATCCACTAAGACCACCTCTTACTGCAAACATGGCCACACAGAGCAATTTGTGTGGATTCAGTTGGCAGTGGCAGACACCAAGATCTATTCAAAATGACAAAAAATGTGTGTGTTAGTATAAGGCCCTTAAAAAAAATGTATCTGATACACCTTTAAAGTCGCCTTTAAAGTAACATGTTAGGACACAGTCCACTTCTGTGCATCCAGCAAAACAACAAGAGCATTGCATTTTAATCCTTTTGCACTTGATAACTTAACTGCATTATTATGCACACATCAGGCACAAGTCATATAATAAATTAAATCTTCTGAATTGGAATTTGTAAACATATTTATATAGTCCTTTATGCATCTGCACACCGGGCCACAAAGCTGTTCTCCATATATTTCAAGTTTATCTGCAAATTGCTTCAAGTAGATAGCAGCAACAGGATTTGTGTTGAGGCTCAATCAAAAATGTTTTTTTTTTTTGTTTTTTTTTTTTTATTGCAGCAAAACTCCAAACAGTGTTTCCTCTGTAACATCAAGTGAGAATTTCTGTTGTGTGAAAAGGATTAATTAGCAAATGCAATTATGTGAACAGTGAAGATGTGGGTTTAGTATATATGCATGTAAACATACCTAAATGTGCTTAATTGGGTGCACACTTTGTCATCGCTGTGATAAAAAGAGCAGTCAACTGTTACTAATAATGGCAACAGTTTTCATATTTTAGCTGTTGGTTGTATACTAAATGCATGAAGATAATTGTCATGTAAAGTTTTAAGTGCAACATCATCTGCGGGTGGTAACATATTCTGGGCTTTTCTTGGGAAAAGCTGGCCTGGGTGCATTTCCCTTTATTATAAATAAGACTAGAGAAGTTGATTTAACTTGCAAAAAAAAATGAGCAATAACCAAGTGGCCACACCTGTTTTTTATTCATTCCCCTGGTCTGCATTTGCATTTCTGCTCAGAAAAATAGAGCCTGATCTTCAAACTCTCCTCAAGATAAACAGGTTTCAGGTGTTACTCATTTCCTTCCTGTGCCCTCATCAGGTATTCTTCATATGGGCAACGGGGAGAACGTCTTCATCTCCCAGCAGCCTCCCGTAATCGGCAGTGTGATGGGCAACGGGCGCCGACGCAGCATCTCCTGCCCCAGCTGTAATGGCCTCGCTGACGGAAACAAGCTGCTCGCCCCTGTGGCACTGGCCTGTGGCTCGGATGGAAGTCTGTACGTGGGCGACTTTAACTACGTGAGGAGGATTTTCACCACGGGGAATGTCACCAGCGTCCTGGAGCTCAGGTAACGGAGGAGCAGCCGACCAACATTCACTCAGGACCGTGAGCTCAGATGGTCTTGCGCACAGGTCATAAACCACTGAGGTCGATTGAGATAGACAGAAATGTCCTAAAGGCCCCGGATTGATGGCCCCGCTTCTCTCATCCACCTGTATCAGCTGGAGATAGTCCCTGAGATGGGCTTAAAAAAAAAAAAAAAAAAAAAAAGATTGTAATGTGGTCTTAGGACAAAACATTATAGGAAAAGATGAATTATTTTCTTAATGTCAGCGGAGACAGGTTTGGGTAAATAAGAAATATGTTTTGCAATGTTTCTCTTTTAATCAATTCTTTCCACTTTTTCTTACAAATCTATCCACTAACAACTAACATTTCCTCACCTTTCTCTTCTCCTCTCATTTCCTGCTGCTTTTGGCAAACAGAAATAAAGACTTCAGGCATAGGTAAGGCCTACAGTGTTTGCTTGAATTAATAGAAAAGGGTACAGTCCACATGCTTGATATCGAAGTGACCTTTTGAGACCATTTCAGACACTTACTTGTAAGCAGATGGAAGATCTGTCATATTTTAAGATACCCACTGTGGTTAATTTTCATGTTCATGCAGCTGTAGATTTAGCAGCTGAGCGATGTCTCCTGAGCTAACTTAATCTCTGGATTCAGCATCTTGTTCGCTGCAATGTGTTCGTATGTGTGATTGCAAAGAGAAGATGCCGCACTTTTTTTCCTCAGGATTGATGATGGTCATATTACATTGTTCAATATACTACAATTGATGTCATTGCCTCAAGTATTGGCTATTGGGTATTATGTTTTTCAATGCATCTCTTTCATTTGAATGTTTGCTGATTTTGCTGCCCTGTCGATGAGTCTCAAGATCTCATAAGGGGCATATATAACACACATTGCATTTCCAGTATAATGGTACACCTTGCATCTATTTTCAGTCCAGCACAACCGCACTGCACAAAGTTAATATCTTTATAAAAAGCATCATTTTTGTTTTTCTGTTGTCAGAAAGGTGTTAATCCAATTCTGTACCAATTAGGAGACTGTACTTTATTGTGCTTTTTGAAGCGCGTTGTATCAAAAAGTAGAAGGTGCCCTTAATTATTTGTCCAACACCTCTCTGTATTATAAATAACAGATCAACTGCACCGTGTAGCACAGCTTCACAAATTATCACAGAATTACATCAACACATTTTTGACAGTGTCAATAAAAAAGCTGAATATTACAAGTTGTTTTTTTTTCTTATATATACTTAGCCAGGTGAACCTAGTAAAATGGCAACTGAATGAAGATTTTTATCAGTGCCTGAAGATATAAAGACCTAATTTTCCTTGGCTGGTGGTACTGAGGGAATCTGTGTGCTGTCTTTTTTTATACCATGTCTCAGGCAAAGGGCTGTAGATTGATTTTCTATCAGAGGGTCGTGACTTCAGCTGGGGAACATGTAGTCAAACTGGGGATGAAAAGCTAAGCGATGCTGGTCAGTGGCCTCTATTTTCAAGAGTGACCACATAAATAAAACACTCAGGTGCTTGCTTTGTGTTTTTTCTGTCTTATCTTTTCTCACTCTTAATATCTATCTTTGTGCAAAATAAAAAAAAAATGTCAGTCAGCTTAAATACACTGACTTATGCATCCCATGTGCACTCTGTTTGCTAGAGAAAAAAGTCAAAGCTCTGCCCCTTTGGTCTTAGCACTCCAAATACATTTGCATATTAAAAAGAAGATTTATCCTGGAAAACACAGCATGTGTCTGTATAAAACGGGTGGCTGCCTCCTGTTAATGTGTGAGCTAGCGATAGGACCGGGAGGTGGGTGATCTCACTACAATGTTCATTGACCCCCTACTAAGGATGTCCCCATCCACTCCAACCACGCTCCCTCCGTTACAGCACCAGCATGCAGCAAAATCCAATTATCTTCTACAAACTAGATGTTGTCAGTGAATATATACATGGAGTATATGGCCACAGCTCAAGGTCAGGGAATAACATATCATAGTTTCAAACACTGTGGGGGACCAACACTGTTCTACATGCAACTGGGAGCTGATAAGGTATCAGCTGATTGCACATGGCAGATAGAATACAAAGCAGCATCCGGTTATTGGGGCTTGCTACTGACCTACAGCAGTCGTTTTTCTTAGCCGGCCAGTCGTACCTGGGACGTACTGTAGATCAACATATCAGTCAACTTGGTCAGTGGGCTGATTGTGACATGTTCGCCCGAGGTTTGCTGCAGTGTGCTGTCATCACTGATTCACTGAAGGTCAATTGTCATTTAAAATTACGTACTGGAGTTGACAATCCCACAGACCCACTGGTCTTTTCTTGTTGTATCATAAAATGTATAAGCTTTGGCACTGTCATTCTGACCATAAGCCCTGAAAGAACCCTCAAGGTTATAGTTGAAATTCTGTCTTAATCCACTTTGAATGACACCCTGCTGACAGGTTTGTCCGTAATGCTTATCAGGTCTGGCAGAACTGTGCTGTATCCTTCCTTCACTTTGCTAAACTGGTCACTAATTCTTCGCTATGTCTGACCAACAGCCTAAAACGAAGCAAGAGCCAGTTTGTTGTATTTTTAAATTAAGTATATTTATTGCATATAGAATATACTAAAAGTGAAATATTTGCAACTTATTTTTCGCAAAACTCACATCTCTGTGCAGGTAGGAGGATGAAATCATGGATGGATTATGAAATCAAGGATTTGCTGAGATGAAAGATTCTCAATTTACAGTGACTGAACTTCCGCTTACAATTGGGAAAAAGCAGCAAATTATCACATTAACAAAGCATGAATCAACAAAAGTTTGGCATTTTTTGCTTGATTGAAGTTTAAGTACTTTATTGGTTTAATGGATTAGCCATATAGTTGTTGAGGAATATTCTAAAAATCAATCAATCAACTCATAAAACAAGCATTAAAAGGTTTTTTTTTACATCCGTGGCACATGCAGGGAAAGGACCTCTGTAGCATTTCTGCTGTGTACTATATTAATGGAAGCACAGACAAGTCCGTCAAATCTGTCAGTCAAGTCTGCTCCTTTCAAAATAAGGTCAGTCCATCTTCTAGTCCCTGCCAACCAACAATTTATAGTGCCATTGGGCTTTGGTGTTTTTAAGTAACATCTGTCATGGTTTGATTTTTCGGCAGAACATCGTGTGTACATTACAAGCAGGAGAAGATTTCTGATGGAAATAGCTTTTCTGTGTCATTTTATTTGAACCACTATAGATTCGTCTGTAGTCATCTTTGTTTTCTGTGTTTTCTGACACCTGTTTGCTGGCAGATTGTGGGCGTCCCACCACAGCAGGATTGGTTATGTTTGGTCCTATTGTCTGTCTGTCAGGATGGGCAGCCTCCTGTGGATAAGAAGAATGACTTTGTTGAGTTGGTTGGAAGTTTAATAGGATTTTTTTTATGTGCAGGAATCCCTGCCTGATGGATGCATATTGTGTTTGCATTGCTGCTCCGACTATGCTTTTTTTTTTTTTTTTTTTTTTCTCCTAAAAAGTCCTGAGGGAGATGGAAAAAGAAACACACTTGTTCCTACTTCTTCCAGCAATAACCAGGCTACCGCCGCAGTATAGACACTGTGGTTTCATATTGTCATTTTCAGATGATATCAGAGCGATTTCTCGGGGCAGGGACGAGGGAGTAATTAGGATTTCTGTCAAAGGATCCAGTGTACCCTAAGAGCCCACTAGAGCCTCGTTTCTCTTTGTCTTCCTAACAGCACACCCCCAGCCTTACTAGTGTTTCAATAATTTGACATCTGTATCTGTATGTACACAGTATTTTAACGCATCTACTGTGTACATACAGCATAGACACACATATATTCAGTTAACTGGAGTAACCACTCTCTTTTGACAACAGGGATTTCTAACTAAGCTGACTGTATTGTAGATGAGTTCTAAGCTCCACCATTATGTCACGTTTAATCTCATTCTATTTCTTCTTTTTCCATGTCCTCGGTTTAAACCGTAATTGTGCCCAATTGACTCCCTAAATGGCTTTTGAATCCATTTTAATTGTATTACACAATGTTTCTTATTGAAAGCGCTGCAGCCCTTCCAGTTTTATTGACTGGGGCTTCTTCCTCTCTTCTCTTCTCCCCCCACAACCTCTCACAGCAACAGCCCCGCTCACAAATATTACCTGGCCACCAGTCCAGTGAACGGCGCCGTCTACCTTTCGGACACCAGCAGCAGGAAGGTGTTCAAGGTGAAATCGCTGAACATCGTGAAAGACGTGGCCAAGAATCTGGAGCTGGTGGCGGGCACCGGCGACCAGTGTCTCCCGTACGATGACACCCGCTGCGGGGACGGAGGCAAAGCCGTTGAGGCCACTCTCACTAACCCCAGAGGTACAGCATGGATGTTATTGTAATCAATGTAGTGTGCACTTTCACCTCAGTTGGAGGCCTTGTTTTCTCTTTTCTTTGGCTGGATCAATACTCATCGATTTCATATATTAAATTCTTCTCTCTTACCTTCTTTGCTAACCACATCCATGTAGCTTCAGTTATTTTTAAACTATGTTTTTTTTATTGGATGTCTTTCCACGTATTTCCAGTAGTCCTCTGTTTATCTGTGCTTCCATATTTGATGCTGCATTAGTCATTAGATCACGTGTTCGCTATTTGTTCTCTGTTGTGGATCGCACGTACTGAAATAATGCCCAGGTCCCGTGGAAATGAGTAACATGTTGTTGTACAGTCCGGGTTTGAGTCATTAGCTGGCGGGATATAGTTTGACAGAGCCCGAAGTAAAATACAGACATATGTACAGCTAAGTTTAGTATTCTGAGCTTCATAGTTTGTTTGAGGCCGAGGGAGCATGAAAGCGAGAGACTGCACTGATGAAATTAGTTGTAACTGAATCAATACTTACAGTACTCTTCATCTGTTTTGATGTTTCTATTGTTCTCCATTATTGATTCCAAAAATCAATCCTCGCATTAGTTTTCATTGCCGTGATTAGTCTTTAATTTTTATTGCAGCGAATAGTGCTTAATTGTCACTTAGCGGTGCTCAGTCCTCACATTAAGTCACAGATAAATAAAATAACTGATGGCTATTTTCCTCCTCCAACCCATTGGGTGATTTTTTATCCGCAGGCATTACGGTGGATAAGTACGGCGTAATCTTCTTTGTTGACGGGACCATGATTCGAAGGATTGATCAGAACGGTATCATCTCCACTCTTCTGGGCTTCAATGACCTGACCTCTGCCCGACCCCTCAGCTGCGACGCCGTGATGGACATCTCTCAGGTACGACCTCTCTGACCTGGGCAGCCGACATGTGTCCGCCTGTCTCTCAGCCTATAGCGGTGTCCTTGACTTACCCTGGTCTCCATGTCCATATCAGCATTTGTGTCCGTAGCTCTCAGCTTGGAAGTGGAGGCTCCTGGTGTTGATCCACATTTGTTTATTGGCTGCGAGATGCCAGATTTTAGATGCAAAGGATACTAAAGCAGACGAAGGGAGGTAGAGCCTGCAGGCATTTAGCGCTCTGCTGGGATTCCTCTTCCAGTTTTTCAGACTGAATATTGCTTTCCTGTGTTCACTTAAGCCCACGTCAGTAAAGTTTTTGTGCTTGTTGTTTGTCATGAAAGAAGGCCGACGACTGAAAAAGATCAGGTCAAGTCCACATGGGTCTTTTGTTACGCACAAGATGTTTGTAGAATACACATTGTGCAAAATGCAATAGTAAGAAACTGCAAAAATAAGAACGAGGACCAGATAAAGTGCCGGGCTGTGGAGCTGAGCAAGAGATTGTGGTGTATTTGAAATACATGTCTTTATTGCACATAGATTAAATAAAAAAAAAAAAAAGAAAAATATAACATATTGCAGCTAATTTTTGGAAATCCTGCATCTCTGGCCAGATAGGAGATGTTTGATGAAATTCATTTAACCAAAGATGGTCTGGATTCACTTAGATGGATTTCATTGGTCCAGAAGATTATGAATTCAGTTAAGTGGCCCCAAACACAGCTGTGTCAGCCTGGTGAATTAAGAAATTAAAATTATCTTATGGTTAACAGGCAAATACAAATAATACAGAGGAAAGCAGCAGTTGATAGGGTCGGGGTTTAGAGCCATGATGAAACCAGAGATGGCACTGTAATCCTGGGAGCGTCCACGTCTGTGTCAAGCGACCACACAGCCGCCAGTGTAAAGGGCCTTTGACCTATAGCTGTAGGGAGATGATGAGGATGACCTTTAACCTCTCTGGTTTTTGATTCATGCACACATGTTCACTGATGCACGCAAACGCAAGGTACGCAAACACACACATGCATGCACACATATGCACACATACGTACCAGACCACTACACCAGACGGAAAACATCCCCCAGGCAAGGACACTGCACTGAGGTCACATCACTCTCTAGCTCAGTGACTTCCCATTTGAGGTGATGAGACAGACTTTTTGCATACTCTAGCAGCCTTTGCATTGCTGTTTTTTCTTTTTCTCCTGACACAATCATTTTCAGTCCCAGTAGTTAGGGCTTGTTTTGTACAGTGATGTCCAAAACATGCACATTTTTGCTGTTCTTGTACTTTACATGAGTGTTTCCATTTTGTTCTATTTTATTCTTCTCAGAGGGGAAATGCTGTACTTTTTACTGTACTACATTTATCCCTCAGCTTCAGTTACCAGTTAATGTGCAGATTCAGATTTTTTATGAAAAAAGTCAACGACTTGTAAATTCTTCCTGCAAATACACATTATAACAAAATTTATAACTAATTATAAAATAGGTCATTTTGCATAATATATACTGAAATGTATATTTTCTGTGTCTGTCTACGTAAATACTCTTGTACTTAAGTATATTTTTTAAAGCAGAACTTGTTCTTATAACTGGACATTTTTTACACTGTAGTTTTGCTATTTATAGGATTTTTCTTCCACCACTGAATTTGTACAGAGCCCAGGAGTTACAAATTGAATAGAGAAAAGAATTGAATAATTAGTGCTCTTGATTTTATAATTCAGGTTCTCGAATCAGTAATTTGTGCTCTCAATATAATCATTTTGCGCTTAAATTACTTAATTCATACTCTCATTTTAATCATTTGCCTGCAGATGACTTAATTTGGGGTCTCGATTTAATATGCCATTGTTTTTGGCTTGAGACACCTGCTCTCAACCTCTGTCTCTCACCTCCCAAACAAAGCACACGACCCCACACCTTAATGAAATAATAGCAGAAATGAGAAGAGCCTCTCCAAATTAAGAAAGGGAATTTTTTATCCACAGTGGAACATCAGCGCAACTTCATTTATTATTTCTAATTATTAATTATCCCATCAGGGCGACAGGATCGGTCACGATGACATTCTGTATTTTTCTACACATCAGACAGATAACACAGAGATTTCAGTCTTATCTTTTGGAATAAAGTAGTCATCCTCTAAGCTCCATCGCATATGTCGCAACATTTGGGGAGAAAAAAGTATTATCAAAGTCCAAATTCAGCATATCTCACATTAGTTACATGTTACACTAATTAAACATGTTTACTGCAGCCAGGTTTGTACATTATTAATATGATCAGCTCTGCCTGTGATTTTTCTTCAGCCCAGGAACAACAGACAGTTTTTGTCACCACAGACAGCTGCATTTACAGGCGCCTATTGTGTAAAACCAGAGATTATCGGTGGCAGAGCATGAGTGTGCACCATGCAGCCTACAGCTATCTCTGCTCTCTGATCAGCGACTTACACTGTTTACTAAAGGAGATAAACTTGTGTCTACTTATACTATTTACTGATGTGATTAACTTGTGTTTTGATATTCTCTAATGCTCTCTGGCTCAGCTATCTCTAAGAAACAATCCCCTCTGAACCCTCAGCTGAAGGTTGAAAACACACATGGATGCCAGCATAATGCAGTTGTGCACCCAGAACCATGTTGCCTAATTGTCTTGATTATGATGGACAGTGAGGTGTGTGTTCTCAGGCTACAATATAATTTCATCTATTTTTATTTTTTCAATATTAAAAAACTTGCCCATGCAGTTACAGTAGGAACAAAAGTTAATGTGTGTATATCACCTTCTCAGCTGTACATTAAAGAGCTTACTGATCAGTCGAAAAAAGAGCACATGTTGCACACAGTTTTATTTCTCTGATCTGCAGGTCAGCAAACACCAAAATTCAGTTAACTTTATACTCTTTTGAAGCATTAGCTGACATTAACTGTCTTCATCAGGACTGAACACACAATTCAACATCATGTGATCTCTTTTAATTTATGACAAATACATTTTGTATCAGGCTGGAACATCGTCTTGTCCCAGATTTTGTTATTTTTATTACTTTTATTTCTATTATTTGTAATTCGGCATGCAGTGAAAAATGTTGCGGTGCTCAAGCCGTTCAGCAGCCACAGGGCTGAAGTCTGTGTCGGGCTCACTGAGTGCCTGTAATAACTGTTTATTTAGAAGCTACCTGAAGGTAATTTTGGCGAGGTCTCTGTGTGTGTGCCTCCGCCAACTAAAGCCACACAAATTGTGGCTTTTGTCATGGAGGTGGAACGGGGAAGAAGAAAAAAAGTGGCATTCACACATTGTCCTGTGTGAGGAAGCAGCCGAGTTAATGATACAGCTACTGTATATCTTTTCACAGAGGAAAGGCTTTGTGGCTTTGTTTGGGTGGCAAGAGAGCAAAAGATGGTGGGTGTCTCATGGCAGAAACAACAAATTATTAAATCAAGAGCACAAGTCAAGCAATCTGTGCCAGATTATTAATATATACAGAGAAAAATTACTAAATCAAGAGCACAAATTATTAAATTGAAATCAAATTTCACCCATATTCAATAGATTTTTTGCCATAAAAGTCATTTATCTTCCAAAAAATGCAGTTATGTATTTTGTATGTTGTCGACAGTATCTATAATTTCTTGACTCCCATGAAAAGAGCATTCATGGGCTTTAATGATAAAATCTTGCATGCACTAGTTTGTTTCTTGCCCCATTGTGTATGTTATGAAGTACGACTAGCAAACAGGTCCTTAGGGGGCATCAGTGGACAGAAGCTTTCTGTCTGTGTGAAATGATGTATTCAGTGGAGGCAGCAAAGCCTCCAGCTGCCCATTTCCAGCCCTGGGGGACCTCCATCCCCCTCATGACCTGCTCTTGCTGCTCCTTTGCCTCTCCCCTCCTCATACAAGCGCCTATAGATGCTCACCATCCCAGCTCCACAGCAGCGAGGACACGGGCAGACTGACTGCAGCTCCACAACGATGACAAATCGCACAAGCAGTGCCAGAGACACTCAGACAGTAAAAAGCATCCATTAAAAATTCATCCAGGGCACATAGCTTCCTACTTCAAACACTCCCCAACCCCTCACTTAGGACCAGACTTTCTCTGGAGAAACTTCATCACAGTGGTCATTACTTTTGCTGTATTTCACCTGTTCTTGGCAAAAAAAAAAAAAAGTCAGATTTCTCTCTCCCCTCTGATGAGGTCATTGTTATCTTGCCATGCCATCTGTGCATCGAGCATGCTGCAGCGAGATTCGATGTGCGGCTCTGTAACCTTTCCTTCTCTTTACTTTTTATTATCATGCAAAAGGACACGAGTTTGACCTCGTTCAAGTGTGTTTTAATTTGTTTATACCCAGGCCTTAGGTCCTTGCTGTTCCAGAAATCTGCTCCATTTTCTGTTTCAAGTCTTGAAAATCTTCTGTGCATCCCCTGCTGAGTTCAAACTTTAACAGAGGGAAACCATGTCTTAAAACAAGATCACTTGAACATATTTCAAGGGTGTTAGCAGCTTCAGAAAGCTTTATCAAGGCTCTGACTGTGACATTCAATTCAAATCTGAGAGGGACTTCAAATAAGAACGTATTACTCTTCTTCAGACAGGCGTCATGCTGGTACGAGCAAAGAGTGAAGAGATAGCTAATGGAAAATGACATTATAGTTCAAATACGTTTAAAAATAGTTTTGTGTTGTGTCGGTGCAAATCCGCGGCTCGCTCACTCAGATGATGAGCGCATTTTGTTTTTTTTTTTTGTTTTTTTTTTTTTCGCTGGTGGCGACTGTGTCAGGCAGGCACCACTGACAGCTGCCCCACTGTATAAAGGGGAGGGTATGATCGGGTTACAGCATATGGGACAGCAGCTCGGGAAATATCCCCTCATCAGTCAGAGTGGCGTGAAAACCTCCTTACAGGCAGCTCCCCCGAGCCACTCCACACACTGGCTCATGAAATATTTAACCACCAGTGTTGACAAGAAATAGGTTTTAAGAAATTGAAAGTCTCCCCTTCATTTCCCAAGTAAATGCATTTTCTGCACACTGAAAGACGACATTTATCCACTGCCAGTTTCCTGTTTGTTGCATGTGGCTCGAGATATGTCCTATTATATAAACCTCCTCTGTTTTGTGGGGGATGCTGGGATGCTGGGAGGTTTATGGGATGTGAGCTGTGTGTGATGCACAAATCTGTTTTCCAATCAAATGTGGACAAGAGTTCCACTTGTGAAGAGTGGCAGGGATACAAGAATAAGACCAATGCCAAGAGTGTAGAAAGTAGTCATTCATTTTAGATTAATCAGCCTTGTCCTTTAAACAAAATGGTTTGGAATATAATAGCATGTAAATAAAGGGCTTAATATGGCTGGCAGACATTTACCAGAAAGCTGGTCGCTGTTAGCATCCTGATAGTCTGAGCTCAGTGTCATATTTTTGTGTTTCAGGACCCTTGTGTTTTCTGCTGTGCAATGCAGAGTTGTCAAAACAAGTTCAATGTAATGTGTCAACCTTGACTTTTTTCACCCACATTTGAGAAGCTGAAAGCTTTTCCCTGAGGCATTTTAATCCTCAAGTTTTTAACATCACAAGTTATAAACCTGCATTTTGTATTCAGTTTTTTGGTGAATTGAACCAGAGACAGATGGATACCAGCTTTTTTCACTCACACAGTTAACTCAACATATTGTGAAGGTCTACTTCTTTTCAGCCTCTACTAGGCTCAACTAAAGTATATGTTTTTATAAATGCATTATCAAGTAAAGTAAACATGATGCTCTCTCCTCAGTGATAGTTCGTGAAATTTGCATTTCCATGACAAATTAACCAACCAGAGTATCAGCTACACAAAGTTTTTCTCCTTCCCATTTCCAAGTTGTTGGACATGCAGCCAAAACAAGCTCTCATCTATAGCTTCCCTAAAACCTGAACCTGTCTTTGTATTTTGGCCCAGGTTTTTAATCAGTCTCCTTTGTTGGTACTCCAAGGCTCCTAGTGAAATATGGCACTTCATATTATGTTCCTAAGAGATCCCTCTGGGATCATAAGTGAGAGGGAGACCGGTAAATTGGATGAATCCAATCATTCCAATTTGTTAAAAGCCTGATACATTGTTAGCAGAACAATAAGTTATAATTTAGGAGGCCAGAGGCAGGCTAGGCTTTCATTCAGTAAGTGTGCTCCAGTTTCTTTTCAAGGACTCATGCAATCTCTTGTCATTACAAAATTTATAACCCAAAGGAAGGAAAAAACAGTGCCTCGATGGAAGTGAAGGATGCAGATGTAGTAGAGTTCTCATGATCAATTGCCGTGCAGCTTTTTTCAGTTAATCTGATCATTTGAATGATCTCTCCTCATTCTGCCCTTCCTCACCACCATTGTTATCATCTTTGATCTTAAAAAAAAATCCTGTTTTTTGTGTTTCACCTTTTAACGGTACAGTACCTGTGGTTTTCTTCCTTATCAGATAATAAATCGTTTCAAAAAAATGTTTTTGCTCCCAGCATAAGCTAAGAGAGATAGCCCTCCTTTTTCACAGCAGCCTATCTTTTTTGTAAGCAGTTTTCAATGATTCTCCCCTTGAGGGACTGTTTCCCTCTGATAAAATGAAAAATGTGTGGATCAATAAGAGTATGGTCTGTTTTTTGTTACCTGAGGCTGATATTCTTGGTGTGTTTCTTTCCCCTAGGTGCGTCTTGAGTGGCCCACAGACCTGGCAGTGAGTCCCATGGACAACTCCCTGTACGTGCTGGACAACAACGTAGTACTCCAGATCTCAGAAAACCATCAAGTCCGTATTGTAGCGGGCAGGCCCATGCACTGCCAAGTGCCTGGGATTGACCATTTCCTCATGAGCAAAGTGGCCATCCACGCCACCCTGGAATCCGCCAATGCTCTAGCTGTATCCCACAATGGCATTTTGTACATTGCTGAGTCTGATGAAAAGAAGATAAACAGAGTACGACAGGTGTCCACCAATGGAGAGATCTCCCTGGTTGCAGGGGCACCAAGCGGCTGTGACTGCAAGAACGATGCCAACTGTGATTGTTATTCTGGAGATGAAGGCTACGCCAAGGATGCTAAGCTCAATGCGCCCTCTTCTCTGGCAGTGTGTCCAGATGGGGAGCTTTATATTGCAGATCTGGGCAACATTCGCATCCGCTATGTGCGCAAAAACAAGCCCTATCTGAATCCCCTCAGCATGTACGAAGTGTCCTCTCCCATTAACGATGAACTCTATCTGTTTGACTCCAACGGCAGCCATATTTTCACACAAAGCCTGACTACGGGAGACCACCTCTACAATCTGACCTACACGGGAGCAGGAGATCTGAGCAGCATTACTGATAAGAACAAAAACACGGTGATCATCCGACGGGACACGACGGGAATGCCTCTGTGGCTGATGGTGCCCGATGGACAGACCTTCTGGTTCACCATTGGCACCAACAGCGCCCTTAAATCTGTCGCTGCCCAGGGTCAAGAACTCGCCGTAATGACCTACCACGGTAGCTCAGGACTCCTAGCAACTAAGACGAACGAAAATGGATGGACGACCTTCTTTGAGTAAGTAACACTGGATCCCAGTTGAGTTCATTTTAGATTGCTGCTTTGCCTCAGAGAACAACTAAATTCATCTGTAAAATCTAAAATACTGTTGTACTAAAGCCAGTTCTGGAATATCTTAGCTTGGTATCACTAAATGTAGAGCATGAATATCCAGAGTTGAAGAGCTCTTTGACATCCGAGTTCAGTATTTTGGCACGAGCTACCTTCTTATGCCTTGATGTCTATGTCACTCAAAATACAAGACCTGTGGAAGTATGGGTGTAATCCTATTTGCTGTTATCATACCAAATAGGATTACTGGATGATATGTTACTCATCTGCACCCTTGCTTGCAGTGACAGACTGCAGACCATTGCTTGTCAGATACAGGAGCAAAATACTGTCTGGAAATTTCACCAGTAGGACGAGGTCCCGGGAACATAAGCATAATAGAATAGCCAGAGGTAGTGATTTACTGAGGCAAAACCACACATTGTTAGGAACAATTGAAAACACTGCCACATGCCGCAGCATTAGGATTTCATGTTCTTGTGACTTCTATGGAGCAATCTGTCCCTCAGCTTAATACACTGTACCAAGGGATATGGTGCTAACTGGATGTCATTCCAAAAAGTGTGATTAAGCAGATTGGCTGGTCAGACATCTGTTACAGCTCGCTGGAGGAATATAACACTCTGACACATAATCAGGCGCTCTGTTTAATCTGAGCAGACATTTATCACCTGTGTTTGATTTGGTCGTCGTCTGAGACGGTTGCAGAGGCATTTCTCAAGGTAGCGCAAAACGCCTAAGGCTTCAACGAATCCAGCGGTTGGTTGGCATTCTGAATCGTTTCTCTTTGGCTTTCTGTAAAATAGCGCCTGTTCATATCATGTGTGAGAGCGCTGTTTCCTGCTGTGCAAAGAAAAAACAGAGCTATTATAGCCCCAGAGACACAAAGGACTCTTTTGAGATGAAATACAAACAATGTCCTGTATTTCCCAGCAATACAAAAGAACATAGAAAGTACATAAAGCATTTCAGGATGCTGGAATTATACATGTATTATTAATTAATATCACTGAATGTTGAAGACACTGTGGCCTAATGTTAAAGTATTCACACGTGTTCTTCTATAATTAGATCATTGTTTATCTGCACTAAATCATCTTTTGTTTGAGTGACAACATATGCAAACATATGAAATAATCAAATTCAGCTTAATGAACTGTTCGACATGTCATTACATCCGACGAAATTCATGTCACTCGGTAAACAAAAAGCCCGACTCTCACTCTGTCTCTTTTTAATTACACATGCCTGTAATCATTAATTAAACAGCAGAATCTTTTGATGAATGAAATGAAGTGATCATCACGAAATTCCACCGGCTCATTAATTGAACTGTTTTGGTGGAAAAAAAAAGAGCTGCAGTGGATAAATGTCGCAAATTGGACAGTTTATGGAATTATTCAATTTACTGCCTTTTCTCTTTTTGAATTAAACAATAACCTCACATTTACCTACAAGCAAGTCAGATCATCCATGTTTCATTTAGACCCAATAGAGTGTTTGTTTTTCTTGAATAATTAGCTTTGAAGGTCACTCCTCCACCCGAGGGTCAAAACCTTAATTTGCCACCACAAGAATTCCAAAGCAGCCTCCATTTATCTCTGCTAAACAAAGTGCACTGCTAAACATTTTACCCACATTAATTAATGTGTACTTACATCCTATGGCCCATAGATTGAAATTAATTTGGATGACGGCAGAAGCAAAACACAAAGGACTGACTTGAGAACAAAAGACATCTGCTGCACGGTCTTTCTGTTTTAACCGTTGGCAACCTCAGCGGCTCTGACATTTACTGTATGCACAGACGCTGCAGTGTTTTGGTTGTAATGATAAGTGCTTATGATTAAGGGTTACTGTACATCTATTGAATCATGTAGCGTTCTGAGGGACATGTAATTGTTCCTTTAGCTTCCAATTAACAGGGCAGCGATGCTTCTATTTGGTAACAAATGTGCTTTACCCGCTGGGTGCAAGCAAATGTTATTAGGTTGCATCAATAATAAACAGCTTAAGCGTGTAAAACAACGGTTAATGGCGTTGAAGCAAACGCATGGCTCTCGCCTTCACGTCGACTCCGCAGCCATCAGTCGTGTGTGCGCTCTGAAATTGTCAGGAGGCGAGAGAAAATGAAAATATAAGAACGGCTCTGCATAAAGCTGAGGTTAGGTATGCTGCGGGGGATACTGATACGAAGTGCGCGGCCTATTGTTAGGCCCTAGCGTGAAAGGTCATAGAGCTAGCATGTGACACAGAGGTGATGCGATCCGAATGGACTTGGCCATCCAGGGGGAAAGCAGTCCTCTCCTTCTGCCGAGCACCCTGCCCCCTCATGCCCCTCTTGTCCAGGGAAAGCAAGCTAATAGGCAGCTGAGCCAAAGCAGGCGAGAGCCATTAGAGCTCAGCGGTGAAGCCTGAGGAATGGCTCTAGCTCAAGGCCCTAATTGAGACAGAGAGAGTTTGGGTCAGTGATCAAGCTGGGGCATGCAGCGTCGCTCTAGAATGAGATTTCTGTCTTGTGGACTCTGTCTTTTGTGCAGAGGTGAAGGCAAACAGGAACCCTCTCTTTGTTTAGTGAATTGACATTAACAGTGGCATAGTGCAGATAATGTTTAACTTCTAGTGCTTTCACGGTTAAAAAAAAAAAAATACTGATTGTAGGATGAACAGGGTGAGAACATCTTGCTGATAAAGTATGAGCAGTATCAAAAGAAATCAAATGCTTTAGATATAAATTACTCTGCTATTTAGTATTTCCTGAAGTGGAAGACTTGGGTTGAAATGCATCTATGAATCCCAGTCCCTACTAGAGTCGAGATCAGATAACATTTATCTCTGGGAGATGATTCCTCTCCCACTCTTCCTTTCTATATTGGATATTTGAGATGGCAGCGCTGAGGAAATATCCGTAAACCAGCACCCGTCATCTCATTTATTAGAGGCTTTATTATGGCAGGCAGCAACATTGAAGAGGGCTTTCCAATCTGTATTCAGCGCACAGATAAAAGGCTTCATCCTAAGTAATGTATCGTTCACTCTCTACCCATTCTGGAACACTGGCAATCTGAAAGATTTCAAATTGTTCTATGCTGATGTGCTCTCTGAGCGAAATGAAACAAACTGGCCACTCATGTTCCTGTGTGTGATGAACTGACTGATTTGTAGGCTGGGGAGGTGCTGCATCTCTCCAGGGAGTCACACCTCAGTGCTCCTATTTCATAGACTGTATAATAAGATTAAGTGATATCTCTAATCTTTTAAGCTAATAAGCAGTTTTCCACATGTGAAAAGGTGTGTGCTTTCTTGTCTCGGCCATGACAGTTTTACCTTGTCAGTAGGTGTGTTTTTTTCTGTTGTGTACCTCAGTTCCTTTAAAGTTAGCTACAAACTGAGGAGCATTTATATTAAGGTCACATTCACATCCTACTCGAAGAACTTGAACTGTCCAGACTTGTTTAATTTGTTGGTGCACCAGCTCTACATGTTTTTTTTTTTTTTTTTTTTTAGAAGTTGTGTTGATTCTGCTTCAGTGTTGTGATTAAAGGTGATAGTTTTGAGTTTTATTACCTCGGGCTGCAGACGTCCATGGATTTGCTGCTGTGTTTACTGCCTGTGCTGACACATTTCTGCAGACTGTGACACCAAGAAGGAAATATTGAACTCTACAAAAGAAAAAAACACCCAATTCCTACCTCACATACCACCAGAAAAGTTTATACCAAATAGCAGCTTATTATCACAGCAAGATGACTCATTAGTCACATTTATGCACCTACTTGCATTTATGCATACCTGACCTGCATTTATGATGATGACGGCTTCCTTATGATTTAACAAATCTCAACAGGGCTCTGTAAGTTTTCCATGCCAGAGCACTGTTTATGATTCTGCTACAGTCACTGTTTATACACAGCTTCGGATGACATGCCCCTCTTTGCCTTCTTTGGCTCACATCAGTGTATTTCTTTGTAGGTATGACAGTTACGGGCGTCTGACTAACGTCACTTACCCCACGGGCCGAGTGAGCAGCTACCGCACAGACGCCGACAGCTCAGTCCGCATCCAGACAGAAGGCTCCAACAAAGAGGATATCACCGTCACCACCAACCTGTCAGCCTCTGGCACCTTCTACACACTCATGCAGGGTGAGTGTCTTTTACTGCGGTTCACAAGTGGAGCAGGTGATTTTTTAAGGTATTTTGTGGTAATGGAAGTGCCAAAAGCGTGAACTTTGCTTCAGCGGGAAAAAGCATTTTGTTTCTGGCACTCATCTAATTTATGAAGTTATGCTCAGGTACTGCAGGTACAAAGTATGAAGTATAAAGAGGATCTTCCCAAGCTGCATTCTGCACATTTGCATTCCCAAACGTGCAAATAGACACACGTTTAGAGAGAAAGACTGCACAGCTCTGCTATCGATGAGCAATTCAGTTACCTGTGCACTTTACAGTACACGTGGCAATCACAACTGTGAAAGTTAAACAAGGTCAGAATCCCTCGTTTTTAAATGAAGATGTAATGTACCACTACTTATCAATTACACAGCTTACTCACAATAGTATTTGTCGCCCCTCTGTTGTTTTAATAAAATGTGTACAGCAACTCTCATTTATCTGAATGGAATCATATATTGACTTTCTGTCAGGAGACACAATTCATAAAGCGCAATGCTGGTGGCCAATACGAGATCCTCCAGGTTTAGGAAATTTAATGAGAGAGATGAAAGCAGAGGGCGGGGCGATGTTTTGTCTTAGACCACCTGATTTTTCTTATACATTTAGAAATTCTCATGTACTGCGTTGTATCTGACCAGCCGAGTACAGGTCAATAGCTTGAAATTTCTGGACTTGTGTCACCTTTTAAAGACAGCCCCACCCACATCTTTTTTCCCTGTAACATTTGATTTAGATTTGAGCTAGTCCTCCACCCTCAGGCCGTACTGACTGAGCGTCTGAAACAGAAGATGACATTCTCTGGTTTCTCCCCATTGCTCAAAGGACTGGTCACCTCTGTGCCGTGACCTTGTCTTAGACATCTGCTGGTGAGAAGAGCGGCGCCAGGAACTCTGCCGTTAATTAATTCACTATTGTCTGCTTTGTAAGCTCGCAACTTGGTGATCACATAACACATGAATGCACAGCCTTCGAGATTCCTTTCTGGTCATCTGGTTGTGTGTTTGTCCTCTTCCGGGCGAGCCTCGGGGCTGTTTATGGTGTCGTCAGCATGTAAGACTGATGGCTTTAAGATTCAAGGAAGCTGTATCGTTAAGTACTTAATATGGCTGTTTTTAAATGGTATGATATCTATAGTAGTGAATTGAAATAAAATGTGCAAATGGGAAATAATGTAAACATATTGCACAGTACATATTAGCCACTATATATAGAGCAGCTACTGATTTAACTGTAACAGTATTTTTTAGATATATTGACTGCAATTTATAACTGAAATTATTATCATTATTTGTTTTGCCCGCTTTAAATGTGAGTGCATGGCAGACCTCCTGAACTGTGTGCATGCATTAGTGTGAACTTCCCAATTCAGCAGTATTTCCAGCTTCATCTGGTCTCAGAGGCCCTCTTTTGGTTGGGTCTGCCCCTGAGGCCTTTGGTCAACCCCTGAAGTGTCTGTATGATGGAGAGAGGTAAGGGCCAGTGCAAGGTCAGCCCTGCCCCCTCTGCCCATTTCTCTTGTCTCAGCAGCACAACACATCCTGTAGTGCTCGGTGCACAAGGAAATACTAAACCCGGTCCCCTCACTGGACGTGTAGCACTGTCCTCTGCACAAAACGACAAAATCGTCATAGCCACTTTAACATGACGCGTCAACAGGAGGAAATTACAGTGCATGTTTTGATTTTTTTTCTTTTTTCTGTTAAATGAAGTCAACTTATTAATGTAGTGTTTGACAAGCCATTAATTTTCCAGTGTTCTTAATGAGAATAATATTCATCCTAGTCCCCGTCAGTCTTCTGACAGGAGGTAAGAAGGAGGCCTCCTCTGATGAATGTACATGAGATGCTCAGTAGAAACATTAGTCACTGGTCTGGAGCTGGAACACAGGCTGTCGTCACCTAGGGACAGTAACAGACAGGCTCAGATTTATCCTTCGTGAATGTGTGAGTGGGCGTGTGTGTTTGTGAGTGTGTGCGTGGGTGTACGTTCAACCCTGCCTTCTCTGTGGCCACAGGCAAGCTTGCAGCTTTGATAGTTTTCATTCCCCCATATCCTCAAGGCTGCTGCAACAGCTGTAAAACTTTACTTTACTGGCGCTGTGAAACCTCTCACTATTGATCTTTGTTGTCACAGACCCAACATTATTGCAGGAGTTCAGTTAAATACTGCTGCTAAAGGCTTTCTTTTTGCTGAGCAGCCATTTTAGGTCATTATGTTTGTGCCTCACTGAGATGAATATTAGATTTAGTCCTCTTACATCAGCTACAAGAAGCTCGGACTTTCTTTCTTACTCTTGTTCGAATCATAATTGTTTCCCCCTCTGCCTCCTCAGATCAAGTTCGGAACAGCTATTTCATTGGTTTGGATGGCTCACTGAGGCTGGTGTTGGCCAATGGCATGGAGGTGTCCCTGCACACCGAGCCCCACCTGCTGGCTGGTACGGTCAACCCTACAGTCAGCAAGAGGAACGTCACCCTGGCCATTGACAATGGGCTCAACCTGGTGGAGTGGAGACAGAGGAAGGAGCAGGCTCGTGGTCAGGTCACCGTGTATGGACGCAGATTAAGGGTAAGCGTGCCACATAGCTGAAAGTGACTTGAGTTCGCTTCAAAAAAGACCACAAGATGACTGTTAAAAGGTGTATGGGAGTGAGAAAAAATCTCTCTCTTGCTCAAAGCAGCATTGAATTTCACCTGCCTCAATTTATAAGACTGCAATTTAGCCTTGACTGAAAGACTTCTGCATTCCTCAGAGTGAGTCTGAGGTGTAGGCTGACACATAACAGCCCTTGTTAACTGGAAGACTGTTAGACAACTATGTTCTCACCAACTTTAGCACAGTGTCCAAAATATAAGAAGGATTTGAAAAACAAAAAAATTAACCTGGTTCAACCTTTGCCAAAATGCAATTTCAAGTCATCTAATAACACATTTTACTGGCAGACATTTCTCCTAGAAAACCTTAACACTAAAAGCTGAATGCTGTTGTGGGTCTCGCCATCATTGCCACAAAGCAGAAAGTTATTTGGCACCGCAGTAACTTTCCAGAGTTGAAAAATCACGACACATGGCTATAAATTCAGTGCGAACGTTTTTGGATTTAATAGGCCGTCATTCTTTTTTTAATCTGAATGTGACCTAAGTAGACTAAATGCCATTGAGATGGTGTTGTGTTTATTTTTTTTTTTTTAAATAAGAAAGTCTTGCGGATAAAATCTCAATTCGGAGAAATACAGTATTTGACTGGTTAAAGCAAGCTAACCTTGAAAAGGTGACACACAGAATATCAACAGGTCCCTTTTCATTTTTTAGATGAGCACCCAATGTTTGGACATAATGCATCTGGAATGACCTGCTAGAAATTACTATTATCACACGGAGCACCTATGAAAAATTCATCCCGATTGATTGGCTTGCATTGTTTTTCTTGGCTTTGTAAAGCAAATAACAACTTTAGTTAAGCTGTCTTCCGCATTCTCTGGGAGGCGACACGGCTAATGGGGAGGTGCCACTTTGTCTGTCATTGGCTGTTCATTTAATGGCCCTGTCGTCCCTTTGGAAGTGAAAGCTTCTAATGTATGTTACAGACAATGGCCCCAGGGGTGAGATAGGAAATGGGAGCAGCCTAATGGCAAGAACAGAGGGGATGAACAGAGCTGGAATCATTGAGCGACCTTGAGTGGCATGTCAAGTGATATTACGTGGGTGGCTGGATGAGCGTGTGGCGGCGCATGGGGGGGAATACAGAACATGGAGCTCAGATGCTGAGCGGAGGGACGCATGAGAAGCAGAGCAAGAGAGACGACTGCGCGGCTCCGACTTCACATGTTTTTTTATTGTGGTGGGAGTGAGCGAATACGACAGAGGACGGCAGAAGCGTTTGGATCCTGTTTGTTTTCTCTGCATTTGTTACACGTGCTTCTCGTGTCCTGAGGCTAAATGGGTCACCGATGGTCCTCAGTTTACCCCTCTTCCACAGTGGCACGTGCCACTCGGGCTCACCCCTCCTGCAGATTTGTGTTGCCAAGGCACAGTCGCTCTGGAAACGAAGCCCCTCTTAGATTGACTTGTTTGTAAATGTACAGTAATGAGAAAACCCTTGTGGCTGCCGCACCGCCATAGCAAACATCTTTATCTACTTAAGTGTGGCATTAAAAGCACAGACAAAGCCGGTATGTCTGTATTAGCATTTTAGTATCATTGCAGCATCTTCTAATGTAGGGCTGTTTGTTCAAAAGAGTCAGAAACAAATAAAAAAAAGTGTTTTCTTTGATTGAAATGTGAGAATAAACATAACCGCTGTTATTGAAGAAAACTGAGTAGTTGCTGAATTAATCATGAGAACTGATGAAAGCCGTTCTCACTGGCACTATGACAGATTGAGATTGTCATTTGACACAGACCTCGTTGATATTGATTGAAAGATCAGATGTTGCGCTAATGTTTTTATGTTGAGGACGATTTAAAATGCAACATCGTATGTCTAATGCGCTGTAATAGTCTCTCTTCTGTTTTTACCCATCTACTTTCTTTGAGATTTTCCTTTTAAAGGCAATGTCCAATTTCAAATTATTCCTCTTGAGTGAGTTTCCATTCTCATGGGATCTTGGGATCTCTGCTGTAAGAGGTTTTTTCCACCCTGTTGAGTCTTTGGCGAACCAGATCCTGGCATGAGGAACTTTCTCTCTCTCTTTTACCTTATTTCCTGTTGGAGGCAATCTCAATTCAATCTTTTTGGACTGACAACAGGCTTCTGCTGTCTCAAACACTGCATCCAGTGTGTCAGGAAATACCAGAGCAGGAGGGGGTCTCAGTATTTGGTATCCAGTTGCTTATCTTAAAGAATAAAGGGAGTTTAACACATCGTGTCTTAAATAATGTAGGACTTTCACTTTTTGGGAGCGCAGTCTGATGCGTGTTATGACAGTAAGTGAAAGTTAAAGAGAATATAACTAATGTGGGCCCCCCCGCTGCTAGGTCCTGTGGAGAAACCCACCCCCAATCAGTCTCAGAGGCTCAAATTGCTGGTGCCGCTCCAAAACATCATGGAATCGCGCTCCTCATGAGTCTGTTGCTTTTAGTGTAAAGTAATCCTCTCAATTAGGTATCGGTGACATTAATTGCGTCTGGTGTAATTGTCCCTTCACAGATGAGAGGCCTAAGCATGCTTTTCTCAACGTGAGATTGAAAAAAGAAAGCGAGGCTTCTCAGCGAGCCACCCCCGCGACCTGCTCCGTGGCATGTGTCTGGAAAGTAGCCAAAAGAAGCTTTCTGAGCTAAGAAGCCCTGCCAAGCTTTTTATCAAGCCAAACGGTAGCACATCTGAAGAGGAAGTTTGCACATTAATTAATTCATTTAAGAAAATAAGGTGAATCAGTGGGATAGTGTGTGTTAGCGCCGGAGAGCTCTACACCCACAATTTCCCAAATCTTCCAGATGGTGTTTAAAGTAGTGGTTTGTATCGGTACTTGCTCTGGCCTGAAACCCAAGTCTCTTTTCCCGTGATGTGATTTCTTTTTCCTCCGTAGCTTCTGTTTACAGAAGCTGCTGACTGAGAAACTGAGTTGGTTGATCTTTTTGGCTGCAGCACAAGGAGCTGCCTCCTAGATAAAGCCTGGCAGCTGTTCGACTCTGCGCTGACCTGAACATGGCCTTAAGGATTGCACTCTTCAGAGCTGTGTCTTTCTTCCTCTGATCAGAGCGAAGGCCAGGGTCACCGCGAACAGCCTCATGCATTCAAAGGGGGGCAAAAAAATGCAAAGTGTCATTTAAACAATGTTCTGAGTCACACAGGAGAAGAATTGATTTTTTTCTCCTCTTTTCCAATTTACAGAAATGGCTAAATAAAATGAGAGTCATCTGCGCCCGGTAATTCTTTTCAGTAAGGAGTGAAAATGAATTTAATGATCAATGTGGCTCTAATGTTTCTTGCATGAATAGGCATACTCCCACTAAGACTCTGCAGAATTTTTGCACAAACAAAGAAATATGGTAATTCTTATAATTTCATCACTTCAATAGCTCCTGCAGTCCTGAGATACAGCTCCTCTGTTGTAATTAAAAGCTGTGAAAAGAAGAATATAAAATAATCACGTTGTGATTAAAGCTCTCCTCATAAGGTTCCACCTCAGAAGAGCACTGCACCAATTCCTCTCAATCATTTCAAACTTCCAAACAGGCTGCCGGAGCTGCCGTGGCCAAATTAAACATTTCTAACTATCTGCTTCCTCTCTTGTAGGTTCATAACAGGAACTTGCTGTCATTGGACTTTGATCGAATCACCAGGACAGAGAAGGTCTACGACGACCACAGGAAGTTTACATTACGGATCCACTATGACCACGCTGGGCGGCCCACTCTGTGGGCGCCGAGCAGTCGTCTGAACGGAGTCAATGTCACGTATTCCCCAGGAGGGCATGTGGCAGGTATCCAAAGAGGTACCATGTCTGTACGCATGGAGTATGACCAGAATGGCAGAATCACCTCCCAGATATTTGCAGATGGTAAATCATGGAGCTACACTTACCTCGAGAAGGTACGAATCATTGGTGTTGTGATGATGATGATGACATTTTTTAGAGATAAATTGAAACTTAATTTAAGATGGTTGGGACATGTTTTTTTAAAAAGATAAACTGGGGCGGTGAGATTGTTTAAGAACCTTGACAGGAGATTTTAGACTGAAGTTAAAAGTTAACTTGTAAGACTGCAGCAGTGTTTGTGCTGCACTATCAGGCTCCAGCACAGATATCAGCAGAAATGTAATTAAAACCTGTCTGGTGCGCCGCAGACGTTATACTCTGTTACCATAGTCTGACAGCAAAGCTGAACCTGAAATAGTTCTTATGTGAAGAACAGAGTGAAATGTCACTTTCTGCTCACTAATTGAAGGTAAGATTGTGGAAGAGAAGCTGTGATTCCCTGGCTTAGACATGTAATATGAAAATGGCAAGCAGTCACCTTGTTAATAGTATATAGTCAGTTTTTTTTATCAGCCTCAGTGAGATGAGATGCAGGCATCCTGCTATGACAGCCTAAGAATGTATTTAAAGGCATCATTTATGGGTGCAAGAACAGCATAAATGAAAATTTTAGATTAGCAGATTGTGAAATTCAGCTTCCTCATACTGTCTGCATCTAAAGATTCCACATTTAAGAAACAAGAAGCAGCCTGTTTGTGAAATAATATCTTAAGAAAATCTTAATGTCAGACAAATATCAACAACTCCTCTTTCAAGATGGAAATTACATTTAGTCAGAGTCAGATTTGCATGAATAATATGTTTTGCTGTTGACATTTTGGCTGTCTTTTATCATAACCAGTGTACATAAAAAACAACTTTCAATGACAGTGTACTTTTTAATGTTTATGCAATTGCAATTACTGGAGCTAAAGATGAAGTAATGGTTATTTTTTTCATCATATTTTATTTTCAAAATTGTGAAACTGTGTGTTTATGCCAAGAGCGAGTATATCAAATATATTATCTTCAAAGTGACACATAATGTGATTAATATTACACCATATTTGAGTTATTCTGACTGTTCCCTATTCTCTTTACAGTCCATGGTCCTCCTGCTCTACAGCCAGAGGCAGTATATCTTTGAATTTGACAAAAACGACCGACTATCCTCTGTGACTATGCCCAACGTGGCACGGCAGACCCTAGAGACCTCCCGCTCCATTGGCTACTACAGAAACACCTACCGGCCTCCTGAAGGTAACGCCTCGGTGCTCCAAGACTACAGCGAGGAAGGACAGTTGCTGCAGACCACCTACTTGGGCACAGGCCGCAGGGTCATCTACAAATATGGCAAGCTTGCCAAGCTGCTGGAGATCCTCTATGACACCACGCGCATCGGTTTCTCCTACGACGAGGTGGCGGGCATGCTGAAGACGGTCAACCTGCAGAGCGAGGGCTTCACCTGCACCATCCGCTACCGTCAGATCGGCCCGCTGATTGACAGGCAGATTTTCAGATTCAGTGAGGAGGGCATGGTCAACGCCAGATTCGACTATGTCTACGACAACAGTTTCAGAGTCACTAGCATGCAGGCTGTCATCAATGAAACGCCGCTGCCCATCGACTTGTATCGCTACGATGACGTGTCTGGCAAAACAGAGCAGTTTGGCAAATTTGGAGTAATCTATTATGACATAAATCAGATTATCACCACAGCAGTGATGACCCATACCAAACACTTTGATGCCTATGGCCGGGTGAAGGAGGTCCAATATGAGATCTTCCGCTCGCTCATGTACTGGATGATGGTGCAGTATGACAACATGGGGCGAGTGGTGGCCAAGGAGCTGAAGGTCGGGCCGTACGCCAACACCACCCGCTACACATACGAGTACGACGCTGACGGTCAACTTCAGGTTGTCTCCATCAACGACAAACCTCTGTGGCGGTATAGCTACGACCTGAATGGCAACCTGCACCTGCTCAGCCCCGGAAACAGCGCACGCCTCACGCCGCTGCGCTATGACATCAGAGACCGCATCACTCGCCTGGGAGACGTCCAGTACAGGATGGACGAAGACGGTTTCCTCAAGCAGCGAGGAAACGATTACTTTGAGTACAACTCAGCAGGCCTGCTGGTGAAAGTGTACAACAAAGTGAGCGGCTGGAGCATCAAATATCGTTACGACGGCCTGGGCAGAAGGGTGTCCAGCAGAAGCAGCATGGGCCACCACCTGCAGTTCTTCTATGCTGACTTATCCAGCCCCACTCGAGTCACCCATATGTACAATCACTCCAGCTCTGAGATCACCTCTCTATACTATGACCTACAGGGACACCTGTTTGCCATGGAGCTTAGCAGTGGGGATGAGTTTTACGTGGCCTGTGATAATATAGGCACCCCTCTGGCTGTGTTCAGCGGCTCAGGCCTCATGATCAAGCAGGTCCTCCATACAGCGTTTGGAGAAGTTTACCTTGACACCAACCCCAACTTCCAGCTCATAATCGGCTACCAGGGAGGCCTGTATGAGCCTCTCAGTAGGCTGGTTCACATGGGCAGACGGGACTACGATGTCCTCGCCGGCCGCTGGACAACGCCTGACCACGACATCTGGAAACGTCTCAACAGCAACCACATTGTGCCGTTCAACCTGTACATGTTCAAAAACAACAATCCTCTCAGCAACAACGAGGAGATCAAGTGCTACATGACAGGTAAGTTCACTTAGAGATGAGGAGGCTATATTTTACAAAAACTCAGTGAAAATCCACCTAAACTGCCTTTGCAGGGGAAAGAAAGTGTTACAAGTAATTAAAACATCTGTAGAAATTTCCCAAAGAACAGCTGCTAGTAACAAGTAACAAGATGCACACTAGTCAAGGCCATGATTAAAGCCTTTAGACAGTGTTTAATTGATACTCGACAACAATATTTTCTTAAGTATCCAACTGTGTTGAAAGTAAGTATGAAGCATCTTCAAAATAATTACAATTTACAACAATAACTCGAATTGTTTACAGATAGGCAACAGTATATAAATAGCATCTGACAGGTGTTAAGTGAGTCCCACCAGACCAATCAATAATGCATATAACTTTTTTATGGTGCTAAAATTACAACATCTGTGGAGGGGGAGGAGAGAGTTACACATCTAAACCCTCATCCCCGTGCGAAACTGCTGTTGCTTGCAGTTCAGCAAACAATATTCATTTCAGGTTTTCTCAGTAAAAAAATTGTGTTTTTATTCAAAACAACAAGCCACAAATGGAAGAACAGATCCTGCCAAAATTAAATTGAAAAGCAGTGTGCTAGAGAGGCTTTTAAGAGCCTCCTCGCTGGGACACTGAGGTTGTTTTTTTTTTTTTTTTGCTCTTGTGTGAGTGTGTGTGTGTATGTGCACATGTATGTACATATGTGCGTGTGCCCAGTGGCTATCGTTTTGAAAGTGCTCAAAGGGAACAATGCTGTACAGCAAAGCCCCCTCTGTTGTTCAACACCCAGGTCCCTTCCCAGAAATATCACATCGTTTTGTGTTGCTTTGTGGTAGGGAGGAGGTAAATGGCAGTGAAAGCACCCCAGTGGAGAAGGAGCACAATGGATCCATAGAAACCTTAGCCAGGGCCGGTTGTATCAACCTCTTTGGCTGGAAGGAAAACAACATTGTTAAGGATACTCGATGAATACTGTGGTTAAACCAAGCCTGATCTCAGTCACAAATGGGAGATTTAATTCTCAATGTTCATCTGCATTAGATTTCCCTCCAAAAATATGTGTTGGCAAACACTCAATTTCATATCTGTTATTCTTTATTCCTTTACCTATAGACCGCACAGAGAGGAAAAATAGTCACTTTTTCTACAGGTGGAGCTTTTACTTCTGTCTGTTCAACAAAGCCATTTAGCTGCCTGCCAAACAGAAAGGCGTTCAGCCTCACAGTCCACCATTAGAGGCTGACTGGCATTTGAATGCTAAGCAGACTGCTAGATATACTGTAGTGGGTCTCAATGGTGATTGATGGCGCTGACATTTCCATTCCTTTCACTAAATTATCAGGGTCTTTTCATTGTCCTCAAACAAATTCTTATTTAAAAAAGCTTTGTCAGGTGCCACAATGTGGCAGTGCCAATCTGTGACAAACTTGCCCCCCAGGTGTCACAGCAATGATTCTGCTGTCCATAACAAACACACTGAAAGGGGCAAGAAACAAATGGCTCGGATTTAACAGGCTTTCACTTTCAGCCGTGTCAGTAGCCCTTTCTGTGATATTCAGCATTAATGACACCTGATCACAGGGGATGGCATCAGCACCTATAACCACAGCGCTGGTGGCTGCCATTAGGTGAACCGCATTATCATGATTGCACGGATCTGAATCCCCGACTCGTCACTTTTTCCCCTTTTCAGCATGTGATTAGGGGAAAAAAATTATTGTAGAAGAACCCGCTGAGTCTTCGAAATATCTCGGGTTGAAGTCTTGGCTGCTTTGAAATGACATGAAATTACAGTATGTAATTATCAGCACAGCAGACACTCTCAGATGTCACTTGGCGTTTTCAGGGACCCAGCTGTGTGTCATTAGTGTGGCACCTGCAGGAGTGGACATGAATCATCACCACCATCTCGAGTGTTTATTATAGCTTGTCCACTTTCACAAACAAATCAAGTGTTCAGACTAGAGTGAGGAGTATTTCAAGCAGGCGGCCACTTGACCGCAGAATGTCAGCTGCTGGAATTGAAGACATCATTTCTTAGTGTTTTCATTTTTTATGGTTTCTCTGGGCCAGACAACACCGTGTCCGCTGAGATAGATAGCACATGTAAATCACTCTTGCAATGTTTTGATTCCTCCTCCGCAGATGTGAACAGCTGGTTGGTGACCTTCGGCTTCCAGCTGTACAACGTCATTCCCGGCTATCGCAAACCCAACACGGAGTCCATGGAGCCGTCCTACGAGCTGGTCCGCACCCAGATAAAGACACAAGAGTGGGACAGCACCAAGGTAAAACCAGTCGCTCTAAAAAAATCCCACCTTTCACCTTCCTCCACCTCTGTACCCCCCTGCTCTCCTTTTCCAGCATCATTAGCAAATAGACATGCTCTTTGCAGCCAGACTCCCAGAGGAGCTGCCAGCTATCAGCCCAAAAACACAGCCCAGTGAGCGAGGTCCCTGCCCCAAGTCCTCATCTTGGGGAATGGGGTCAGGCTAAACAGCTCTTGTAATTGTCCTGCCATTAGGGAAATTCACTCTCCATTCCCTCCACCACCGGCCATTGATTTCATCTCAGTCTTACACTGTTAGCCAAGCCCTGAGAAGTAGTAGACATGCTCCGATTCCCACGTTTATCAGCCCCTTTTAAGTCGCCTCCAACCCACCTGAATTATTGAAGAGGCCATTGTTGTCTTGGGTTTGGTTACAGCTAGACCTGTGAATGCCACCCATCAGGAGGCCGGATTCATGTTGAGTGACACTCTGGCTGCTGCCTTAACACAGTGGGTATTTGTTGTCATGAAACATTTGTGAGCCTAAAAGCTGCTGGGATGGTACAATATATGGGGGTCTAAATCCCAAAACCTGAAAAACCTCTGGACCAAATAACCCACCATTATAAGGCAGACACACCAATCAAGCGTATAAACAGAGAAAACAGTAATGGCCAATACATGGTGTAATGTTACCATTGGGTTTTTATTTTGAATACCTTTTAGCATTTAAAAAAAGAATTCAAAACACAGGCATGTGTTTCTCATTTCATACCCTCAAATTCAGACATGTTTTCCCATTTTGATCAACCTGGGACAATGAATAAAAATGCATCTGATTTTACAGTTTTAACTTGCATTTTTCAGTTTTTGTCAAGTGTTTATTCAAGAAATTGCACGTGAATAGGTGCCCCAATGTGGTTTAAATGCATTTGAAGTCCTTACAGGAATTTCAGTGTGACCCAAGTTATTGCAACAGGAAATGAAACACCCAGGAAGACATGTTTTTTTTACAGGTCATATACACACCGTAAAGCTGCGATAGTAGGAAAGCCAGTTAGGTCCTCATCTAGCGTAGACCGCTTTGGGAAGGTTACTGTCAGAGGCTCCTGGGACTGACTCATGCATGCCTGGCACTCCGCTGAGAATCTCTGAACTCACCCAAGGTACCAATCTACAAAGGAGCTGCAACACAGGAAATATCTAATTTAATCCAAAGACACCCCAGCTATTTCCATTTCAAATATTTGAGAGGAGATATGTTGGAATAGCGCAGTAGATTAAAAAGAATAAATGTAATGCTTTTTTTTTTCTCAGAAATGCAGTTGCAATTCTGACTAAATCAGCTGTCACCTCACACTTTAATCAACACAGAGGACGCAGAAAAGCATTTATCAAAAGGCAATGTTAGCCTTCTTTTGAAATGATTTATAGAGTTAATTGCAAAGGAAATCACTCTTTGTATGATGGGATAAATACGATGATAGAAGTCTACCAGGTCGCTTACATTTTTTTTATCTGTTTCTAGGAAGAACTCTTGATAGTACTTATATTACTCTAAAATTAAATGAGTCATACATAAGCTCAGTTTGTTTGCTTTACTCAGAAGCAATTAATAGAAGTTGGTACACCATGTTTTTTCATCTACCTACCCAACCTTTCCAGTATATATTCAAGAATACCCACAATGGACTGGAATATCTCTGAAAAACGTGTAACCGAGGCTTTAAATAGCAGTGCTAGCCTAGATTTGAAGTTTTTACTCGTGTTTGTAAGGGAGCTCTTTCTTCAGCACATCTCTGGAGTATGTACTGTAAACGATATGTAAGGAAAGAT
Source organism: Amniataba percoides (assembly GCA_037176925.1). Lineage (NCBI taxonomy): Eukaryota > Metazoa > Chordata > Actinopteri > Centrarchiformes > Terapontidae > Amniataba > Amniataba percoides. The sequence continues at coordinate 4,737,077 of JBAJHX010000049.1, read as the reverse complement.
TGAGATAATTAGTCTTTACCCTCTGTACAAGCAGAGGCAACGATATTTTTATCTAGAATCTCTGCTTCAAAATTGGTGCTCTGAGCTGGTAAATGCCATGTTGATCCTCACTGCAGATGGCCAGACCAGCCTAATTAAATCTAGCATTCTTTGAAGCATAAATATGGCTTTAAAACTACACACGGTACATCCGGTACACTTGGCATTTTATTTTATTTTGTACGGGGGGGGTGGGAAAGGATGGCTTTCTATCTCTTTTCATTTAAGCCCCTATTTCGCCATGCTGCTGAATCCGCACACAGATTGAAAAATGCCATGAGGGGCCAGACAGATGAGGTCTGTGCTGCACCCGGCTTCATCTCTCGTTCTGGGTTTTTGCTGGGGGCTGATTGCATCCCATGCTATGTGAATGATGCCTCTCTGGGAGTGTCCCAGGAGGCTGTTTCAGTAAAGTGGAGGACATTGCCCCCTTTCCCCCCCACCGCCCCCGGGACAGCTGACCGGGTCACACTGTTGGCACGGTAAACAAACACGGAGTGGCATGGTGTGAAGTGTCCCCGCAGGCCATCTCTCCTGAGGGGCCCAACAGCACAGCTGCCGCGTCCCCCACATATTTTTTCCTTTTCATGCAGGATCTGATGCTGTGTCACGTCAGAGAGTGGGCAGATATGACGGTCACCGCAGCCTGCCTCACAGTCAGCAGCACCACCCAGTCCCCCAGCCTATAGCCACCCACTAACGAAGTCACAGAGAGGCAGAATTAGAAACTGTCAGGAGGACTTTGGACGCGGCTGGTTGACAAAAACTCCCAAGGATGCTCATGGCCTCTTATCTTGGGCGACGGCAATAAGGCTCAGTGTTTGAGAGCCTTTTTGTTGCTGCTCAGACACATTCAGGCAACTGTCTCACTGTGTGTTGGCCAGCTTCCATTTCATATCACTCTCTTCATTTTAACATCTTCCTCTCTTCCTCGGGAGTATCTCTTGTCAAGTAGTATTAGGACAAAGTATTAATTTTGGCTAAAGGGAATGTGGTGTCTATAGAAAGCTTTGATCCCTTACGCGCTACATATATACACCAGTAACAAACCAATGTATGTTTCATATTTGGCACAGCGTGGCTGTCAGAAGACAGTAATTTCGCCCTTTTTCAAAATATCATGGCTGTCACAAATGATCAGCGAGATTTGCATGTGCCTGCAAACACCTCTGCCCCTACCTGGACTATATGGGAAACACTGGAAGCTTCAAAGCATCATGGATTAGCTGTTTGCCATTGATTGCCAGTGTGAAGCAATAACATAATTATTAATATATATGAAGATTATTTCTTATTAATCAAATAAGTATGATGAGTCAATGAGATATAACACCCTTAAGCTTTTATTTTTACACATTTCAATGTATTGTTTAGCATGACATTATTTTAATTTCACTATTGCAACAGCACTGGATTCATTTAAATTTTATTTAACCTGCAGGTTTTATAGCATTTTTTAGGCCCTTTTCACGGTTTTCCAATTTTTATTTTAAAAACATGTTGAAACACCTTCAGTCATGTGCTTTAACATAGAAAAAGCGTATATTCAGTAGTGATAGCACCGAATGTTGGAGTGTTAATGAAGCAGTAAGAGGCTGTGGTTTAAAAAAGAGGAGCATCTAAAAATAGAAATTGGTCCCCACGCAGAGAATAAAGGTTACAAGCCAAGGTGTAAGGCAATCAGTTTTGTTAAATATCAAGAAGAATTCAAAGAAGCAACCGCGTGACTTTGTGTAAGTGCCTGTGTAGATGCTGCGGGGGCTGTGTGACTAAACAGTTTTGTCTTTGTTTTGCAGTCTTTGCTGGGCGTTCAGTGTGAAGTTCAGAGGCAGCTGAAGGCCTTTGTCAAGCTGGAGCGGTTCGGCCAAATCTACAGAGCCAAAAGTGCCGGATGTCCTCAGACAGAGGACAAGAAGATCTTTGCCTCTGTCGGCTCCATCTTCGGCAAGGGGGTGAAATTTGCCATCCGAGAAGGTCGCATCAGCACCGACATCATCAGCTTAGCCAATGAGGATGGGCGCCGCATGGCTGCAGTTCTGAATGAAGCGTTCTACCTTGAAGACCTCCACTTTACCATCGCTGGAATGGACACCCACTACTTCGTCAAACTGGGCTCGGTGGAGGGAGACCTGGCGCTCATTGGGATGACGGTGGGCCGGCGCACGCTAGAGACCGGAGTCAACGTGACCGTGTCGCAGGTCAACACCGTTCTCAACGGTAGGACTAGGCGCATCACTGACATCCAGTTACAGTACGGCGCGCTGAGTCTGAATACGCGTTACGGCAGCAGCGTGGACGAGGAGAAAGCTCGCGTGTTGGAGCTGGCCCGGCAGAGAGCCGTCGCCCAGGCTTGGGCCCGGGAGCGCCAGAGACTGAGGGATGGAGAGGAGGGCTCACGAACCTGGACTGAGGGAGAGAAGCAGCAGCTCCTGGGCTCAGGGAAGGTGCAGGGCTACGACGGATACTACGTGGTTTCGGTTGACCAGTACCCTGAGCTGGCAGACAGTGTCAACAACATTCATTTCATGAGACAGAGCGAAATGGGCCGAAGGTGACATGAACACGAGGCTCTAAAGTGACTAAGATGTAGGACATGGGACTTCTTGCCAAAGACAGTTGTGTACATGACCACTTTTTTTTTTTTTCTTTGACTGTGCTCAACTTGGTTTTTAATATACTGTAAAAGTAAAAAAAAAAAAAAAAACATGGTTGCAATCAGTTGCACTGTATTAATAGAAGAGTGCCCTTCTCCTTTTGAAGATTCTTTAACAGTCCTTGCCCTCCAAGTGCGGCTGCTAGAGGATGAAAATTTGCGATGTCTGTGACTTATTTTTGTGACTCCATTTCCTCGTTCCTTTTGGTGATTCTGTTCAAAGGAATCCAAGAGGAGTATTGGTAATGCATTATGTTCACTGGCTCACTCTGCTGCCAGACTTGCAGATTGTTATTCACAAGCTTGCTCCATTCTGCCTTTTCTGCGCCTCAGCCAAGGAGATTCCTTCTCTTTTAATCACTTCTTTTTTATACTTGAAACCCTCGTAGCCCCAGTCATCCATAAATAATGAGAGAGATTTCTGTTGGCGGTAGAGCCCTTCATCAAAACCCCAGCTGAACTTGTCAGAGCACCTTCATTTGTGTGATGTCTTGTAATTTTTTAAGAGGAGGATTGATACTCATCTGTGGTCTTAGCTTGGAAGGCTTTGGTGCACCCCAACTGTGCATGTTGATGGCCTTCTCTTTTATGAACTACAAATTTAGCAAAACTGCTTAATCAAGCTTAAATTGTATGGTAAAGCCAGCAAAGGGATATCACTTCTTTTTTATTATTATTTTATGTGTATTTTATTTTTTAATCGAATCTTTTTTCTTTCCAAGGAAGAAAATGAAAAACATAGAGTAAATTGTTCTATGCTCCTTTTTATTTGACTGTGGTCAAACAACTCAAATATGAAAATAGTGAAGAGCCAACCCTGTAAGAAAATACTGTGGAATTAATGTCTGTATTAAACTACAAAAGGTATTTTACAGGAATGGTTTTGAAACATTTTACAGTTTTGTTTTATAAATAGCTATATGAATTAACAGTATAACAAATGTGAATTTAAAAAAAAATGTGAACTATTGTCCCTTTTATTGTTAATTGTTGTACTTGAACAATACTTGAGGGTGTTTCAACACATGGAATAAACTATGAAAGGTGGTTTAGTTAAATCAGTTACTGTGTTTTTTCATTAGACTGACTATGTTTTACTGATCTCAGTTGCATATGAAAGGCAGTGTTTGTTAATCAATGAGCTCAAGTCAGTATTCCTCACCACAATGTCCAGTCAAACAAAGGCTCGGGGAGAAAATATGTGTAAAAAGTGAGACTGAGAAGATCGTTAAAGAAACCAATCTCATCAGTGATACGTAATACATTAACATATTGGCTGCTGAGATAGATAGGCTTTGCATTGTGTTGTGCTGAGATGAAAGATACAAATTGCCTTTGCCCTAAGGGCCGCCCGCAGGTCAGCTTCGAAAGTGCTTTCATTCTCCAGAATAGGGCCACACTTGGTCCCATGGCTGGCTGAAATGCATTAGACCTGCAGGTATACTAGTTCCCGTTTACAGACTAAAGGTCGTCCATACACGCCAACCTTGGAAATAACCCACGTGGACACATTCTCTCGCTCCCATATGTCTGTGTGTCCTCCTCAGTGGAGACTGCAAAGGATAATTCTGCTCATTCGAAAATGTCATTACGTGAACACCCGAGAGGAGTCAAGACTATTTTGGAAATTGCGACATTGATTCGACTTCTGGTACTTTTTGAACTATGCCAAGCCAGTGCACACTCTTGACTTTCTTATCATTTATTTTTTCCATCAATATATGAGCTTGTTTGTGTGTGTAGGGGTCGTGGGAGCATGATTGAGTGTCTCAATCTGTACAAACGGTAAAACAAACAGTACACAGTTTTATTTTTTTGTTGTTTTTTTTTCCTTTCAGCTGTTGGTTGATTCAGTGACGCTTTGTTTCCAAAAAAAAAAAAGAAAAAAAGATATATGTATGTTCAACATTATATGAATGAAGGATATTTGCATTGTGGAATATTGCACTGAGAACTGTTGCGTCATAAGACTGTATCTTTTTCTAAATTTTGGACTCATTTTGAGTTTTGGTTTGCTCTCAACACTGTGTTTTTAGCGCTTCTCTTTGACCATGTAAATATGAAGACATCAGAGTAAGCTGTAAATAAAATGCAAATGTAGATACCTCTTAGAGCTACATCGGTGACCCTGTGTAGTCTTAAGGTAGGAAAAAAAAATAAAGGGAATATTTTGTGTTTATTTTTTTGTATTTATTCCAATTTTATATTCACTATTGCTGCATCTCAAACAGAGTCATGATAGATAATCAGATAGATACATTCACTTTACAACCAACCACACTTTGATATGAAGATCTGTTTCCCAGACACATTTTACTGTGCAGCTGCGTCTCCAGTATATCATACATACATTAATGCTCATCCTACAACACATTTCATAAGACTTTAATGAGGCTAATTTGATGCAATATGATAATGTAATATTGCACCATGTGCCATTATTTAGTTAAACATGCACTTCCACCTGTTTAGACCTTGGATCTATTAACGCCTCATATGGAGTGAACATGTGGCTCAATCACCAGCACATAAAATACAGACTATTAATTTAAAAAAAAACAACTCTACAGTAAATGCATTTTACTGTCAAGCAAGCCTCGAGGGACGCCGTGCGAGACTTGACTATTAATTAACCTGTCAAAGTTGAGGACCAATCCTTTGATATTACAAAAGACACCAGGAGACTGTTTTTTAAACTTGATAACTTTGTTGAAACAAGTGGAGCTCAGGGGCTAATCCTGTTAGCAGGTGGGGTGGTTCGGGAGTTAGCTGCCAGCGAGGGAGTCTGAAACATTTACACTCACTGCAGGCAGAGCTGTGCTCGGTGCCCAGAAGAAAGCACGATGGTCTGTTTCACCAAAGCATGCAGCGCTCTCATTTGTTCTTCTCCACTTTGCATTAATATGAGAGGAATAAACCACTGATCTCTCTGTGAGGCAGGCAAGGAACGATCAAATCCTAATATTTGCTTTTGCTCATTTGACTACACACACACACACTACACATTTTCTTATTTTATTTATTTTTTATTTTTTGCTAAGTAAATTTCAAATCTCTGGCTCCCGTCTTCCCTGAGACAGCCTGAGCCTGGAGCCCCACATGCCTCCTGTAAAGAGGATTTCTTTGCAGGGAACAGAAAGTCCTGCGAGCAGAGAGTCTGTGCAGAATGAATTGTGCTGCAGAGAGGCAAAATGTCCTTTAGCCTGGAGGACTTCATAGTCTTTTGGTAGAATCATAATAACAATAACTTCACCTCAGCCTCTGTTGCAGAAGTGAGGCTGACAGAGCACTGTGACGATGAAAGGTGGTATTTTTATATGTACCGGATAATTAGAGCGATTAAATAAGAGCCTTTGGTATAACTTTTGAGGAAAACAAAGCATTGCCATTAACATAATCATATAGCCAAATGCTTGCAAGACATAAATTAGTTGCATAATTGTAATGATCTAAATGACATTTGTGAAAAATACGGTGTCATAATTTATAATACAGGATTATGTGTGGTTTTTTCCCTTGAAAACAAACTGTGCTGTGACGCTAATACTCTGCCTGTACTGTAGCAGCATGCTCGGTCACTGAATGGCTATTAATGGAGGGAGAGGGTGAGGAAAACAGCGGGTCCGTGTGCCTGAAAGTGCTGAAAGTAATAGCTGAATCACTGGTACTGATGAATGACCTTATGAAAACCTCACAAATTCTCTGTTGTCATTTGTGCTTTGGGGGTAGTGAAAATCTTTCGGGCTACAAGTAACAAATGATCTTTTGATCCTAACGCAATCCATATGAGGCACAAAACACATCAGTCTAAGTTTTAAAATGGGGTACTCAAAATATATTTAGGCCACATAAATCAGATAAAATTAAAGAGAAATCATTTTCAATCCTTGTTGAAACACTTGTTTTCTGTGTTGCTCTTGTGCTTGTTTGTCTTCTCTTCTTTCTTTTTTTCAGATAACTGGGTCTGCGGGAATTGATTTCAGAGTTTAGTTGGAGTTTGACAGCAGCACCATTTGCGGCGCATGCAGCCGAACACTGAATTTGATCCCATATTCACTTTAACACCTACCATTACATTCAAATTTAACTAAGCCCTTCCAGATATCTGAGAGGAAAGAATAAAAACCTGCTTTTATCCTGATTTCACATCTATGACAGGCATCGGAAGGTGAAACTTTTCTCTAAAAAAAAAAAAAAAAAAAAAAAAAACATGCATGAACTATTTCCCATTACCTGAGCTGATACTGATGTAAAAGAGATATCTCCGCATTGCTTTCACACTCCATCTGTTTCCCCTCACTGATAATTTGAGTCCAAGCGTTGGATAAACACTGGCAAGGGATTTGCTGTTAAAATCAGCAAAAGGTTGATTCCCCATCCTCTACCTCAATGAATTCTGTATGTAGTTAAATTAAACACCTGTTGTCTCTCCTTTTTTCCTCCTGTCTGTCAGTCTCAGGTATTTACATGTAATTACATGACAGCCAGCTGCATTCATTTCATCCTGAAGATCAGCAATGTTGTTGACAAAAAGCTCGGTCTTGCACCGCTATTTTGTAGTTTCCAAGAACTCTAAGTATCCCAGACTGGCTGGTACACTTGTTCAAGTTTTCCCAACAGCCATAAAATAACTGGTTGGTGTGATGGTCCACATCTGCTGTGTAGCCTGATAACACAATATGCCTGAATGGATAGAACAGCCCTGGATTCAGTCTTTAATCATTCAGGTCCACATTCCCCTCTCTGCCAGTTATGCAAATGGTGGACCAATCATAAAAGCTAATGGGGCAAGGAATGGTAAACCCACCGGCCATAGAGAAGTGAGGCTGAATTTTCCTCAAGGTTTAGGTCTCATTCGGATGCCCACCGTGATGACAAAACACAGCAGCAACAGAAGCACTCGGTAAAGTGCGAGCTTCGGAAATGAAACTGAGGCAATGGTTTCCAAAAGTGTCATATTTCTGTGGGTCGCGCAAAGGCCAGCGTTTCCTCTCATACGACTGACCTGCAAAGGGAAAATGGAAAAATGTGCTGTACTAGCACCTTAAGTAGCACAATGCTGCATGCTCGTAATGTGAGAGGCATTATTTTCCAAATAAATGAGGCTTAAGAGCCCTGTGAGAGAGCCTGTTCTCCCCCATTGTAGAACAACAGGACCTGACAGCTCTGACCCCTGTGCTGGTCTGAGAGTGACTCATTACGCGGCTTTTGCTGTTGAAGTCATTTTCACCAAGATAAACATCACCAAGATAATCAATAATCTGTAAAGTGGAGCTACATCAAAGCTGGCCACAGTCACTGTCACAGTCTGTGATTCTTACTGGATGTGTGGTTCCTTCAGACCGTGACTCCACAGGAGGGCCACAAATGGATTTAGAGAAGTATCGCAAGAAACTGATTTAGAAGTGCTTAAAAAAACTTTTACACATAAAAAACAGTTGTGAAATGTAACTCATTAAGGTCACGCATCTTTCATGATGTCTTCCTTGGTTACCTCAGCTTGTGCAGGTGTGAAATATGATAATTCAGTCACTTGCCACTCTGATGTCTGTGGGTTATGCTAGAATTGATGCTGTGAGAAATTAATAATTTCTGTACAAGGTGAAATTCTTCTTTTGCTTCTTTTCAAAAATAAATGCTTTGTGTGTGTGAGTGTGTGTGTGGTTGATGTGTACCGGACCCCAGGGTCTCGGTGGTCTTGGTGGACTCACTGGAGGCGGAGGCCGCAGCTGCAGCTGCCGTCTCCCATAACATTTCTGTTGACAGGTGTGAACAAAGGACCCAGAGAAATGTCACTGCAGCATTTTTAAGTCACTCGGACACTGCTTGCATTCAGGAATAAATCTGCCTTTGCACATTATGCAAATCATATTGACAGCATATCTAATGCTTTTATTAGGCTAATTACGCCTAAGGTCAAATCTTTCCATAGCAAATCATCAGTACCAATTCACAGCAAGTGTCTGGAGGTGTTTGGGTTGACTGAAAGGTTAGCTAATGCTTAATGTCTCCGGACAGCTTATCATGTAGCACTTTATGTCCATGAAAAAAGAGGTGTTATTGATTTCTGTCTATGACATGAGTGCCAGTCATGATCAGTCAGGGGCTATCTTCAATGTTAAGCACGACGGCAGTGATGAATAGCAAAGCTGTGCAGAGATGTTTTGTGAAATTTCTTTGACTAAATTTAGGACCTTTAAGAAAAATGTAATGCACTCATGGCGGTACGCAAAGAGATGTTTTAAAAGATCTACCGAGACGCCATTAAGTGGAAGTGTAATGAAAGAGAGAAGATGTTAATCATAGATGGAGGTAAAGAGGAGCCATAAAGGTAAGGCTTGGTCCTCAGTGGACAGAGTCTGTTGTTGGGGTTGAAACAAGGCATAATGTATATTTAATAGTCCTGAGCTGCTGCAAAGTATTTAGCAGCAGGCCATATTAAAAATATATAAAGCAGCAGAGGGGGTTGTGTATTCAGTCAAGCTTTCTTTAGGTCAAAAGGTGAGATTGGTGTAGGGTGATGATGAAGGATGTTTGGTTTGTCATAGAGAGTTTGGAAGCTAGTTTGTTGGTTAAAATGGGCTTTGTGTTTTGTTCAGCTGTGGAAATTTCAGCCTTCAAGGCCATAAGACCTCAGTTATTTGCAGTGGTGTCTACAGAAAAAAACTAAAATCAGACACTAATCTGAAACTGTCCAAATCTCTCCTGTCTACATGGCTATAACTGTATAATTCCTGACATGTCTTCTTTTTCTGAATGATACGGACAATATCAAATGAAGAAAAAACTCTGATTACCTATGTGAAAAGGCATTTTTACACCCAAGACAAAAAGGGACAGAGATTTACCCACCCCTCCTCAGGCAAAATCCCCAAAGTGCTCACTGCCACTGGCGCTGCTTAGACTCATTATCTGTCCCGTGTCAGACTGATTTTAACATCTGCCTTGCCAAACCGAGTGCCACTTTTGTGAACTGGTGCAACCACTGAACTCAAAGCAGAATTAAGAAGGAACTTACTTTTGAGTTTTTTTCTAAAAGCCGAGAGATGTGTAAATGTTTTAGATGTGGTGGTTAATACTCTGTGACTGATATTGTTTTACACTTTCACAAAAAAAAAATCCACATACTTCAGTTGGAACGATGCCTCTCTCATAAAGACCACAGAAGTATAGCGGGGACTTTGTTTCCTTTGTCCTCCTTTGAATCCACTTCTGTCTGTGTTTTCAGCTTGAAACGCAAAGCTTGAAGTCAGCCTGACAGAATTATTTTGGTTACTGAACCTTTGGGCCCATTTTGAATACTATTATGTAGATTAGCCTTGGGGAATTTATTTCCACGTTGTGCATTTGGATTGTGACACGCCTGGCCTCTCATTTCATTTACCCATACAAATAAGCCTGCCAGTCCGAATGCTTTAAAGTTGTGGAGAAATTTTAGCACATTTCGCTGAGAGACTTGATTTCTTTCTTTCTTCTTTTTTTTCTCTCAAAACAAATTTTCTTTAAATGTACAACTGATAAAATTGCTGACACCCTCGACACCCCTCTCTCCACAAGCAGACGAACACTCGCTGACACACACCACCACACCGCTGGCAAGGCATGAAAACACAATGACTATTGCTGTCAGGGAAAAAAATGTTTTTAACCTCAGGTTTTCATAGTCACTTCCTATTTGAAAGATCTTTTTTGGTAAAAAAAAATGCTTGAATGCTGCCTCTGCGTGACATACTGAACATCATTTAGACTTGAAACGGGGAGACAAAGACAGACACATATAAAAATCCTTTTATTGAATGACTCAGATTTCTGTGATCCCTTCTGGCTCGTGTGGAGTTTTTAGACACTGTTGTTCTACATGTGCAAATTCATTGTTTATTGGCATGAAACCTCCAACAGTACATGTGCGTGCAGTGGAGCAGAATCAGATTATGAGTCTCCTGCATGCTCCTCTTTCACCCTCTACCCTCAATGCACACTGCACTTGCAAACAGGAAAAAAAAAAAAAACGCTATATTTATCTTTCCAAGGTGCTGCCGTACGGTTCTGCTAATTTCTGGCACCGGTTAAGCTGTGGAGAAGTAAAAACAGTAACAGCTCCCAGTTTTGATAAGTGATGTCCCAGTGCAGCAAAAACAGCTTTTATCGGAGCAGGCGGATACTGTCAAAAATAATTAAATCTGCATAAATGGGAGGGAGACGGCAACTTTCAAGACTTACCTTTCACGGCTGGTCCAGCTTTTTACTTCCACTGATGAACAGAAAGAAGGAAGCTATACTGTGAGATTAATGACTAAACCAATAATAATGAATTAAATACAGTTTGTTCCAGAAAGAGACCGACCAGAAAACTATGTTTACTGAACAAATAAAGACGCCTCACAGCTCTTTTCATCATGACATAATGTTTCAGGAGTCGAGCAGCTGGATTGCCAGCTCCCATGCATGTGTTTTGTTTTATCAGATAAAAAAAGGTGATATTTCAGTCTCTCTGTTGCCGTACACCAACGATACTTGAATGGGAACTGACTGCATGAATAACTCAGATGCACAAATCAGATGCAGCTGGTGGACAGTGGCGTGCCGAAACAATGGAGACAGTTTTAAAACAAATGCTTTAAAAAAATATCCTGCTCTGTGTGTGTACTTTGGCAGGCTCCTCTGTCATTTTACGCTCAAAAAATGAACACTTGCTTTGTTCTGTAGATTTGGGAAGATGCCCCTCAGTTTTGAGGGATAGTTCAGGCAGGTTTTAATTGTTTCATAATTAACACAACAGCATATGGGCGCAAGCCTTTGTTATCATAAATACGCTGAAAAATAGAAAATACTTTGGTTGAATACCCACATCTTCAGTTTGATGCAGTGAGTGAGTGTAAGTCAAAAGCCCACATGGAAACCCAAGACATTACCATTCATTGTTTGGCTAATTAGGGGGTAGTTGGTGTGTCTGGATAAACTAAAGTAATTAGTCATAGATTTATGGTTTGATGTCTGCTGAGACAGCAGTAGCTAACATTCACTGAAAAGGATTATTGCCTTTGGAAGGACGCAGAAGAAGTGGAGGCTGCTTCACAATGCGATCTATTGAAAAATATAATTTCAGGTGTCTCCAAAGCAGGACAGTGGGACGCAACAAGGACAGACGGACGTGCTCCAGTGTGAAAACAAGTGTTACAGCAGAACATTATCTAACTTTTCAAAATGCCCTTGACAAAGACACTGAACTGCCCCAAGGGGTATCACACCAGTTACTTCAGCACTCTCCTTTGTGATTAAACGTCGTGGATATCCTTTGCCTACAGAAGAGTCAGCGTCAAACTGGACTTTGCTTAAGTTCCCCCAATTCAGACTGCATTTTGTGTCAGGGCTAATAAATTATTTCCGCTCTACTGCAATAGTGCTTCGCTATCGGGGATGAAACCAGTTATCATTCACTTATCATCAGATCGTTCTTGCTTCAACAGAGGAGGTAAATGAAATAAATCAGCAGGGGAAGGACACATTAATGATACGGCTGTGGAGGAATGCTCCTACACAAACAGAAAAGAACAGCTCTCACTGCTCATTTGTAGTTTGCTGTAAGTGAATGGTTGATCATTTTAATGGCATTCTGGAAATAGGACGCCGTGCCCGCCCTGTGAACGACATATTTGTCGGACAGGAGGGCACTCGGTAGAAAGCAGAATCTGACTAAAAGGCTTAATAATGTTCAGAGTCAGCAAGTACATAAAGGTGCATAATGTTTGATGTGGCAGTAAAAGAAATATCAAGGGGGAGACCAACATAAGTGAGTTTCTTCCTCTTGGAAGATTAAATGTATATAATGAATATTTTGCCAGTTGAAAGAAACAGTTTTACTAATGCAGTGTGCAACTACAGAAACAGAAGAGCAAATGAACAAAGAGACATATACACATGTTATGTTATGTTACCTTTCTGGAGGAGGTAAGAACTGTATATATGGGGTAGATAAGGTAAACTCTGTGTTTACGCACGGTGGGGCCACGGATCATAAAAATCCCACAACAGGCATTTTCCTTTTTTAAAAACCTTAAAAAAAGATATATGACATGAGGAACGTTTGACGAGAAAATTATCAAGATCCAGACCCAGACTGACAAAACATAAAGTAAAAAATACAATTTCTCTGGCTTCAAGGTGGTACGACGTCTTTATGATGACATGTAATCAGACAAAGGTGCACAAAATGCTGGGTGTGCTATGTAAGTATAGCACAGGCATCATCAGCCTTCTTTTACTGTACACCTCACAAGGTTAGAAAATAAATTCCTGATTCATCTGGGGTGACCTAGTTATAACTAGAATCCCGGCAACGCAGCTGAGAGTTAACATTTTGTCTCATTTGTGCAAATTATCCTGTAAATGAGGATAAGAGAGCTCTATCCTTATTGGAAGTTAAATTAAAGAACCAGGGGAAATGAAGCAGAGCCCACACTGTATCCTCCTAAAGCCGGCACTGACAAGTGACGCCGCCGTGAAGAGCAAAGTGTGGATGAGAATGAATTGTTTCATTTGACTGCAGCCTGGGCGTGCGCGGATGAGAATAAGACTGTGTGATGAGGTACAATATTTTGATATTACCTCTCTGCCTTTCGATTTTTCATAATCTACCCCTCACCATCTCTGGAGAGTCTTGCTTTTGAGTATGAAGTAAGAAGAGAAAAAGTTCAAGCGGTTTTTTGAGGTTGAAGCTGCGATATCGTCGATGCTCCTCGTCGCACAGCAAAATTTGTCAGTGTCCTATGTTCAATCTGAAGTTGTGATTGGGAAAATTATAATGTATGTCAGCTAGATGTGGAGTAATGACCAGCCTCACTACTGCATACTATACATGAATACACTCATTTTATAGTGCTGCCGTAAATCAGTGCAGCAACATCTCATAAAAAGTACCGCTGCAAGTCACACACACGAAAAAAAGTTATGTGACTCACTGTAAAAAGAGAACAATGGTGTAATCAGATTTAAGTATATGTTCTTCTGCACCTACCTTCAGTAAGAGAGTGAATTACTCGGTGCTCGAGTGCCGAGTGAAGATCGCACTCAGCTCCACGGGAACTTGTCAAGTTTGGCTCAGAATTAGCAATAGCAATGGGAGAGGAACAAATTCTTTTTTTAAAGCTAATAATTTCACAGAAGATTTTAAAGAACAGCATGCTCACTTTGAAGAGCTTTAGTTGTAAGCCACATTACATTAAAGGTTAACAACTGGTATTTAAAATAAGGATCAGAAAAAAAAACAGATTTCTGTCGATTTTATACCCATTAAACACATCAGGTGAAAACATGGAGAGTAAAAATAAAGAATACATTCGATAATTATGGCTTTGCCCTTTAGAGGCACCCTCAAGGAGACAACAGCAGTTACTCATCTTAAATATGTTTCATTTAATCTTGTGTAGGAGAAGGAACATCCAGCCTGATGTCAAGCATGTCGTTATTTTTGTTGCAGACTTCTACAGAGTGTTTCACCGCACAAACTATGAATTATTCTCATTTAGGAATCATCTCTCAGTTACTTTCACAATTAATTGATTAATTGAGCTTCTAATTTAATTTGAAATTTGGGAGTCATTTCACAGAACCCACACTCTCAAAGACAGACAGTTTACTGTGGTATAAATCCAAAATACAGGTACTTCGGATTTAGAAAGCTAAATAACTGATTTAAACATTCATTTATCTAAATAGTTGACTACTGTTGTATTTTATTTTCATTTACCTCTCCTGTAGACATGCTAATAAATCAGATTGCAGTCAAAGGCTACAAATGTACTCAAGAACGTGCATTTTCATTTCCAAACAGTGAATTTTGAGCACCGTTCATGGATATTTTCTCTGAACCGTAGACTTCTGAGGCTGGTCCATTAGACATAAACCGACACTAACGGCGTATTTCGGCGGCAACTGGAGAGTCGTAGGTGAAGCGGCGCGGCGGCCCAAATCTCTTTCAGTAAGGGTTGTTAGTTCCTTTTGATTTGTGTTTGGCCGCCTGTCACCCAAACCCATTCCCTGAAATCACATCACTATAATGGTCTAATCAGCACTTAACGAGCCATGTTACATAAAATCAATGCACCCCTCCATTTGAGAATGCAGAATATTTGTGGAGGCTGATGAAGGCTCGTGGAAGGGGCAGGGGATCCTGTCGATATGCTGCGGCAGTCGGTGGACAGCCAGGCCTGCTGAGAGCGGAGGATGCACTTGCCCTCTAAGTTCAGTGATCCTCCTGAGATCCAAGCTTTTACAGCAAAATCCTTTGTTTTGCTGACTAATCGCGTATTGATTTTAACAAGTTGTTAAGCTCAAATAAGGTTGTCAGGCCACTGCCAAACAACTCCTCTACCTGTAGAGGCTCCAAGAACAGAGAGCTATGAATCTCCCATTAGGAGCAGCATTTGACTTCTCCTCTTGATTTATTATATGGGGAGTGTAAACAGGATAACATTTTACTTTGGGGTGTTTTTCTTAGTCGTGCAACACTTTTACACAGACAGCAGAGCATACTGTTTTCACCTTGTTTCATGCATACATTGCCTTGTGGTTTGTGTGGGAGGATGTGTGTCTGTGGAAATATAAATACATGCGACACGCCATCAAGCATCACTCCCACGTGCAAGTTGTCATGGAATGTGTCAAGCCTGCAAAAAAAAGAAGAAGAAGAACTTACAAATCAAGTTATATCCAAACACCGGGGGTATCTCAACCTGGCTGTTCCTATCGAGGCGTATCAGACGGTTCCTGGATGCAACCTGAATTCACTGGCTGCACTATCTGCTGCCGATGAAAGCCAGCAGGTCCTTTGCATTATTCTTGATAGAACTGCGGAGAGAACATTACAATGCCAGCTTGTTTCCATTCCAGCAGACCTTGGAGCTGCAAATGAATAATATATTGTAGGCAACTCAGGGGTAAATGAATAAATCTACAGTAGGTGGGGATTTGGAAGGACGAGTGGAAAGTGTCATAGAGCTACAGCACTACCTTGTGGTAGAGTAAGATATTGCACAAGAAGACACGGAGACACAACAGTATATTACATTATTGCAGTATATGATTTATCTTGACACATTTCTGGAAATGCATATGTTTTTGTTTATGTATTTATTTTTGGTTGACAAGTCATGATTGATTATTTGCAGAAAATAAAAAATAACCTTCTTCTAATTGGTATCTTCAATAGATCCGATTGTCACCCCCTTTTAACTTTGATTTAACACACACACATACATATCTATATATACGATGTGGGCATACAAACACATTTTCCATCATATTTGTCTGTCAATGAATCGGAAAATGGAATTGTTCTGCTCCCCATTAAGATGAGACCATGTGCATAATTGCTCCATCCATGCTGGGGATAATTAATATCAGTGACCCCGCTGACTTTTCAAATGCATCATGTTGGGTTTAATGATGATGTGTCATGAGCAGCCGGAGGTGGAGACACCCAACTCTGTGTTTGCTGGCAGACCTAGACCAGGGGCTCCAGAGCTGACAGGCGAGACCAGGTGAATAATTGTCGATGGCATCTTATTACATTGCTGGCGTGATCTGATTTACTCCTGCAGCAAATGGTGGGAATAGACCCAGTGTCGTTGTGGGTATTGGATTAACGAGGTTTTACGCACAAATGGACCTCACACTGACGGCAGATACATCATGCAAGATTAAAGAGGATTTCCATGCGGTTGTGATGGCTGTTCTCCTTGCTTCATTACACTGCTGAATCACTCCACATGGGTTGCATTTTAGTGTTAAAAATATATTTTACATTTCTACCTGCATGAAGAAATGACCTTGGCTGGTGGTTTTCTGCATGGGGTGTTTTGTCCAGTTGTTTTGAAAGGTAATACCAAGAAAACATGTCCAAACTTTACATCAGGAATATAATAAATACACACATATAATAAATTAATGTATTTGCTCTTACTACTGATGATTACTACTATACATGTACATTCACTGAGGTATTAAAACATGCTACTACAGTTTTGTGTGTGTTTTACCCGTTTTAGTTCTATAATTAGAACAACCTAATTAAAAACTGACTGCAAATATTGTATTTTCTCCTGTTTTTAAACAAATTCAAATAATTTAAAGCTTTTGGTTTGTAAAAGTGATATCATAATGATCCTCCCTTGACAATCCTCCATAATAAAAGAAAATGTAACAAAACATATAAAATAACTGCGGTAAAAAATGCTAAATTTATAACCCAACCTTTTATTTTCCGTTCTAAATGGTATTCAGGATATAATACAAGAAACTACAAATCCCAAGTGAGCTAAAAATGACTGCTGCAAAATTCAGACATCTGATTGGCTTTTTGTAAACCACGTGACTGAATTGGACGAATCGTGAGAGACCTAAACAGGAAGCGTTTCGGTGAGTCGAGAGACACAACGTGAAAGTCAAGTCAAAGCAAAACCTGACACTTTACATAAAAAATACAATTAAAAATGTCGCTTTTTGGATCTTCGGATCATCGCAGCATGTTGTTCTTTTAGCTGACTTTGTGTCTCGAGGTTTGTCGCGATGTTTCAGGCTGCAGGTAAAACGCTTTCTGCTGCTCCAACCTCTGCAGTGTTTCGGGGGATATTATTGAGTTTTAGACATTATTGTAAGAAGACACCGACCAAAGTGAGAGTCTCTGAAGCAGTGTCAGGCTCTGCACTGGGAACAAACGTCAAAGTTCAGGTAACACCTCGTTTTATCACCTGGCATTGTCTGCTAATGTGTGCAAACAAGCTATTCTTCAGTATCTTTGTCATTTTAGCTGCACCCAGACTCATCAGCTACCTTACATGAAACCTTGATAAAGCCTGTTTTTTTTTTTGTTACATTTAGTTATACTTATTTTATGTAGAGTAAGCCATATAACTCTTTAATTTAACAAGTTATAGATATATTTGCCTATTTTCTTCCAAGCATCAGCTACTAAACATGGATATAAATATCTCTGCATGTAATATACCATCATTTATGTTTTATATGTGGACATATATTTTTAAAAATCTCCTCCAAAGATCAGTGATTAAACAGATGTCTTGCCTTAATCTCAAGAACAACGATTTAATTACATCAAAGTCAATTATGACAATGCTTAATGTATAACTTATAAAAAACAACAACTACATTCTGCTTTCAGAAAGTTTTCTAAGTGTAAAGTGTGTATTGGCATATATATTATATTATTACAGAGAGAGAATGAGGTGTCAACTTCTCAACATTACACTTTTTTTAACGTTACATTCAACAAAAATTAAGGATATTTCTGTCACCAGGAAAATTTGCAAATGATGTTTTATTTTCTCTCTCTGTTGCAGGGGTGGGTGCGCTCCATTAGATCTCAGAAGACAAACCTCTTTCTCCACGTGAATGATGGGAGCTCTCTGCAGTCGCTGCAGATTGTCGCCGGTTCAGAGCTGAACGATCCGTAAGCACTTTGGTTTTATTCCCCGTAGATCGTCCCTCACTTGTTTGTTTGTAGGCCTGACAGGTGTTTAAAATACTCTGAATGTTTTGAAGGTAAAGTCTTTTTTTTTTATTCACATGCAGCTCGCTCACATTTGGCAGTGCTGTTGAAGTCACAGGTACCCTTAAAAAAAGTTTACATCCAAAGCAGCCGTTTGAACTTGAAGCGGACCAAATCCACGTTGTTGGAGAATGTAACCCTGTGGTAAGGAACAAAAGTCTCCTCAAACATCACACACACATTTATCTCACTCGCTGTTGTAGCTTCAGGATATATTTCACCTATGTTATAACTCTTTGTGGTCACCGTATAGAAAAAATATTGTTGCTTTGTCTTCTTGTTTCAGCATTTTCCCTTTAAAATCAAAGAGAGACACGGGCTCGAGTACATTCGCCAGTTTCCTCATCTCAGATGTCGAACAAATGCCTTTAGCTCCCTGCTGAGAATACGAAGTGAAGCCACCTCAGCAATTCACTCATATTTCAAGGTGAGATTTTTTCTGTTTTTTTTTTACAGAATGCAGACCAAGCTTTTTGTGTTTATGTTTCTATTTATTTATTTCTTTTGCAGGAGAATGGCTTTGTGCAGATTCACACTCCGATCATCACCTCAAATGACTGTGAAGGCGCAGGGGAGCTCTTTCAGATTGAAGTTCGTATCTGCAGATGTGTTTACAGAAGTTGTAGTTTATGTGTGGCGTCAAAACTCTGTGAGCAGAAGGATTAATGATGCCGACAAATCCTCTGCTTTTACCGCAGCCGTCGGGCCCAGGCATCGAAGAAGAGGAGCACTTTTTCTCTGTCCCGGCCTTCCTGACTGTGTCTGGTCAGCTTCATTTGGAAGTGATGTCAGGGTGAGATAAACAATGTCACTTTAACCTTGTCGCGATTGTCTGGCCACTTTAAAAATTCACATATTCTACAAGCATGTTCTGCCGCAGAGAGTAAGAGGCAAACACTTAAACACATACTGAAGTTGGTTTAAAGACCCCCTGTCACTCATATGATCCCAGAGCTTTCTCCAGAGTCTACACATTTGGGCCAACTTTTCGTGCGGAGAACTCCCAAAGCAGGCGCCACCTGGCTGAGTTTTACATGGTGGAGGCGGAGGTCTCCTTCACAGAGTCTTTAGAGGATCTCACCAAGGTATGCTGTGTTATCATCCTCAAATATAATATTGCTTTATGATATAGATCAAATTCGCACATTGGGTAAAATGTCATAGCCTTTTAACTGCTGTTCATTCAGCATATTTCTGTGATCACTAACCTTTGTAAAAAACATTGTTTTCATTCCAAAATAAACTCCCAGCATCTGATATGTACTGATATGTGTTGGACAATATTAACAGGGGTAGTTTATTTTCTTCATTATCTATAAAAATTGCTTTCTGGGTTTCATTTTTTACATTTCTTGAGAGGGAGGGACAAAGTCGTATTAAAGTTGTTTGGCAGCCTTTGATAAATAGCAGTCATCACCGACGAGCTAATTCTTTTGAATTTTCGAGCGTGTTGGATGAAGCGAAAATGATGTCACGTCAGAGCCATTTCTCTCCTCTGAACTTCAGATTTTACACTTACGATATGTGACTTTTTAAAGTTTGCCCTTATGCAGAGTTGCCTGGGAAAGCTTTAATTATTAAACTGGGCCTGCTCCTTAGGTCATGGAGGACATGTTCAGATCCGCCACGGAGCATGTCTTGGCTCACTGTGCCGAGGATGTGGATTTGTTTCACAAGCATGTGACTCCCGGACACAAGGTGAGTCCTGAAGGGCGCTTGCTTAACTTGGGTGCATAATCGAGCTCCTTGAACCAACGAACCACCCCTGCATCAGATTTCATTATAATCTCAATTTACATTTTTCTCCTTATTGCATCCGCACACTTAAAGGACACTGTAGATGCCATGCTGAAGAAAAGATTCCCCATGTAAGTCTTTATATTTCTAAACATAGCATGTAAAATTAAATCAAATGTTGAAATCCTGGATAAATGATACACTCTCAATCTGCTTTTAGGATTACCTACAGTGAGGCTATAGACATCTTAAACCACAGCTCTCAGAAATTTGCCTTTCCAACACACGTAAGTGTCGGACTTTAAAGTCTTCCTTTTAAAAATCTTTGCTAACTCTATCATTCCTCATAGCTCCTCATTGACTGAAGTATTTCGTCTCTACAGTGGGGTTGCGACCTTCAGACAGAACACGAGAAGTACCTGGTGAAACATTGCGGCAACCTTCCAGTCTTTGTCACTGATTATCCGTACGATCTCAAGCCATTTTATGCAAGAGACAACCAGAACGGTCCCGAGCATACAGTAAGACCTCGTTACGCTGTTAAAAAAATGCAGAACGAATCAATGATTGAGCTGCTCAGTTCCTTCCTCGTCGTGTCAGTTGGGTTATCGCAGCGATTTGCATATCCGAGCTGACTCCGACTGTCATTTGTGTGCAGGCAGCTGCAGTGGACCTTCTCGTGCCAGGAGTTGGAGAGCTCTGTGGGGGCTCGCTGAGAGAGGAGAGGATGGATCTGCTGAGGGCTCGGCTGGAAGAGTAAGAACACATAATCCAGGGGCCTTTGCTAGTATATCGAGGCAGTATCTGCGTCGTCACTTGAAATTAGTTTGTATTTTCATCCATTGAGATCAAGCACAATCCCAGTAGTCTCATTCCAGGCTGTCTAGTAGTGCTGCAGTGGCTGGTTAAAATATAAAGCAGTTTTCTATACAAGCCTCCACAATAACTCTTTTCTTTATTCCCACCGCCCCACAGGACAACAATGTGCAGAAAGTAAGAGATTTCAGCTGTAAAGAAACTTGTTCAGCTGGGTTAGCAGGTTTTTTAAAGTCCCCTGATTCACTGGCGGGAAGACGGTCAGATGGACTTGACATTTATACTACATATCCATTAACATGAGTGGCTTTAAATAATTCATTTCTACAGAAAAAAATAAATAAAAACAGATCTGCTATATATTTTTTTAGAAAAGCAACATTGACCTAATGTGCAGATTAATTTATTCCTCTAAGTCTAACCCTAAAATGTACAGCTGATATTAGTTTGTGCACCTTAATTAGGTGCAGAAGAGAAAGTCTATAAAGAAAGTTAGTTTTCATATTTGCATATAGATTGATCATATATGAAAATTATGCTAGAAAGTAGTTATTGTAGGTCTCGAGTTTATGTTTTAACCTGATTATCATACTCTTTCAGGGTTGGATTAGAAGACACCTACAGCTGGTAAGAAACATCTTCAGTTAACATCATTTTAAATGAAACACCTTTACAACAGCAAAGTTGTAAATGACATTTCTATTTATTTGCAGGTATCTGGATTTGAGGCGTTTTGGCTCCGTCCCTCATGGTGGCTTCGGACTGGGATTCGAGCGATATCTGCAGTGCATCCTCGGTGTTGACAACATAAAAGATGTGATTCCTTTCCCTAGATTTTCCCATTCTTGTCTTCTATGAAACACAGTTCAGGCCTAGCAGATGTTGGCGAAGTCTGTTTTTGCTCTCTGGCAAACGTCAAATAAATATGATACTGAAAATCATGGTTTATTGGTATTTGAATGTCATGTTTTGTTCTTTTAAATGTATCTGCAGCTGTATATTAAAAGTGATCAGTTGGTATTTGAGTTTGTCAAGATGGTATTTAGTTTTAATCTCTCATGACATTAAATAATAATCCATATATAATAAAATATCAGTTTATTCCTTCAATATCAAATCATAATGTCTCTTTTACATGTCCAGCTTCTATATTTCATAAAACTGCTGGTCTTCAAAGCAATTGTCAAGTGTTTTCCACAAGATGGTGCTTTTTCCCCACCCCACCCAGATGAGAAAAGGAGGATATTTCACCGTCAGTAACAGCAGATGCTAATTTCATGTTTAATCCAAAGTGCAAAAATGTTGTTTTTGCGCAGATATCTTTATCAGTGAGCCGCGACTGACACCGAGTCTGACGGTGCGTAAAACGCGTTTCATCCAGCGGCGCGTAAATCAGGTGCGTCTTTTTTATCTGAAACGAGGCGGAATCACTCCAGCGTTTTGTTTTGTGGGCTCATCCGGGAAGACAAATCACTAATCGATCCACCCTACCAAATATCTGAGCTGTTTTTTTTATTTTTGGCTTTTTTTGGAGGGGGGTGTGTGTGTGTGGAGGGGGGGGGGGGCTCTCTCTCTTCAGCATGGCCAAGCAGCGCGCATCCCATCCTGCTCATCCCAGCCCGGCCCATCCCTCCCTCTCTCTCTCTCTCTCCCTCTCTCTCGGCTCTGTGGGCGTGGTGTGAGTTGGGAAAACAAACTGCAGACACCCTCCGGTACTTCCTCACCCCGCATCAGTTGAGTTTCCCCCCGCGGCTCCTCGTCAGCTGGCCGTGCGTAATTCCCCGAGAGCCGAGTTGTGCGCGTCTTTTTTTCTCCTCCTTTCCTCTCCAAACCGGGGCTTTTACGCGCCGGGTTGTTGCGCGCAGCACCAGCAGGAGCGACCGGCAACATCTCTAACCAGCACTTTGATTTCTACTCTCTCTTTCTTCTTCTCATACATGCATCAAATGGGGGGAGCAGACTGCGCCACGGAGAGCCAAACGCCGACAGCACTTTGAGCAGGCGAGCCTTGAAGGCGCCGTCATGTACTAGTGACAGACGGCGGTTTGTAGAGCAGAGAAGAAGAAGGAGAAGCAGAAGAAGAAGAAGGAAAGAAAAAAACAAACAGCAGACACCGGCCAACATGAGCGGAGGAGAGATCATCTGCCAGGGCTGGCTGAGAAAGTCACCGCCGGAGAAAAAGCTCAGGAGATACGTGAGTGACTTCCACCTTCCTCCTCTCTCAGTGTCTCTGCCCGTGAGTTGCACTGGCTGTGGAAATATGTGTGTGTGTGTGTGTGTGTGTGTGTGTGTGTGTTTATTCAGTTTCTTTCTGTGTCAGACCGCTGTGTTTTTGTTT
>JBAJHX010000049.1:4689974-4702295 GCA_037176925.1 Amniataba percoides | reverse complement strand
CTATCTATCTATCTATCTATCTATCTATCTATCTATCTATCTATCTATCTATCTATCTATCTATCTATCTATCCAGTCCAGTTGTTAACAGGGGCAGTGTGTCTCAGTTGTGCTTTTTTTTTCTGAACAAGCAGCGTAGCTTAAACCAAAGCCGTGAGGGGGAGGGGAAAGTTGGAGAGAGCCCAGAGAGTTCAGCCTAGTTTTACAGCCTCAGCCCTCACTTCCCAGCGCTTCGACAGTGATCGATGGGCTTAGGCATGCTCTGTAGGACAGGCGGTGGGTGGGTGAGCTCATTTTGTTGTGTCCTCCTCCTCCCCCATGATTTACTCCACCAGGGAAGTTTGCTCAAATTTGAAAAGAGTGCATGAAAGAGAGAACAAATGCTGCACTGCCAGTTTTTTTTTTCTTTGAATAAGAAAATCACACGATTTCTTTAATTTTCCATACAAGATATCTGGGAGGAGATTGCAGAAAGTGCAGAACAGAGGGAAACCTTATTTAACCCCCTCATTCATTTACTGAAGCTGTGAATGATCTTTGAATTAGGCAGCGACTGCTTTTCTCGTGGAAAATAGCCTAAAAGTCTTCTATTTTTAGCATGATAAGACATCCTAAATTAGTTGTATTTCCTCTGCGGTTGAGAGCTGTTGCTTTGCTGGGTTAATACGCTGGCCGCAGTTAAAGGATGCCAGGAATAACCCAGCTGGGTCGTGCTGACCTCTTGAAGCCGGGCAGCGCTCCAGGTCTCAATTAAGTGATGCTTTCCCTTTCCAGAAAAGGCAATAATATTTAAATGGGGCTTGCAAGAGTTACAGCGATTTCCCTCTCAATGGTGTAATGGCACTGAACCAAAGAGCTTCATGGACCTGGGGGGAAAAAAGTATGCTCAGTGTTTGTTCTTCTGGAGGTGTATGATGACTGTACTTGACATTTTATGAAATAAGGAAGCTCACACTCTGGAATCCGTTCGAAGGAAATTTGAGGAGTCACACTGTTGACTTCTCCGAATCTGTTTATTTTTTCCACACCCTTTACCAATGAAGTTCTGCAATAGTAACGATTCATGGCAACCTCCCACAATGAGAAATGACCTAAGACAGTTTTCACAGAACTCCCCAGATCGTGCTGATGAAATCTGTTATTTTGGTCACAGGCTGTGGCTACCTGTAAGACGCACGCTCCACTATCAACGCCATTAAGGTCTCACTGCCTCCAGCTCTTATCAGCACATCAGTCTGACAGAAAATAAAATGAGAAAGTCTTATGCCCCAATACCTCAAGAGTTCTTCAGCTACACACTGACGATAAGATCACAATCTGCACTTCCTGGAAAAAAAGATGAAAACATGGTGTCCCTCTTCTTACCTGTGTTGATTTCTCGGAGGAAAAAATAAACAGAACCGTCGACATCTCAAAATAACTCTTAACTTTGAGACTTTTTTTTTTTACAACTTCTTCAACAGTGTGGTCAATAAGATACTTAAAGCAGTAATATACTGCAAAGTATAATATAATATACTAATATGTGAGGAAATTGTTTGTGTGAGTTTGCTCTGTCTGGCCAAAAAAAAAAGATCCTCACCTCAACATTTTAATTTGAATTTGTTTTTACACCATCCTGGTATCAGGTTATTGATCAGTTTCAACTAATTGTTTCCAGCATGTTCATAGTTCTTCAATCCTCCACATTTGAGGGTTTTCCACAGCTTTTTCTAACAGAGGGAAGTTGCCTCACCTCAAAATTTACATTTTTGCAAAACTTAATGTTAGTCAAGCACTATTTCAGAAAGGTTTTATTAGTATTTAATGAACGAGGCTACTATTAACATTGTATGTCACTGTAAGTAATTAGATCGTGTGTTCACTTTGGCACGATTAATCAAAGTAGCCTCAAAATGTCAAAAGAAAACCATTTTATTTATTTATCTCTCAACATCACAAAAAGGTGGAGACAAACACTGCTAAACAGGTTCTTGCAGGGAAATTATGCATTTCCACAGTGAAAAAGAAACGGCATAGGTTCCCTGTAGTTAGCTTCAGCAGCATTGGCATGATGTTAAAGTGACACAAAGAGCAGTGTCATCTCATGGAGCCACACGCTCTTTGATCGATTTGACGGGTGCAGAAAAGCCGCAGCGGTGACGGCAGAATGCAGATCACAGCTTTATGTGAAGGCAGAAACGCTGCCCCCTTTTTCAGCAGCGTACATTTAGACTTGTCAGAGTTGGTAAAAGCAGACCGAAACACAAAGCAGCTAATTCATACGTCATTAATTTGACCTTTAAGAGTAATAGAAGAAGTTTAAGCGTGCATATTTGCAGAGAAGATTAGGAATACATCCCCGAAAGCGCAGGATAGATCCATTTTTCTGCCCCGTGTGTGTTTATGTTTGTGCATCTGTATTGTGTCAGTCTGGTCGTGTGGGGGTGGGGGGGTTGGTGTGGGGCAGTTAGCTTTGCGGCAGTGTCTGTGTTGATGGAGAGAGAGAGAGAGAGAGGGGGCCTGCAGGATCCTGTGTGTCAGCAGCCTGCATGTGAGAGACATTGCCTGGCGGAAGTGCATCACTGGCAGATGTCCAAAAAGCCCCCTCAACTCCCCCCTCCCTCTCTTCGCTCCCCCTTTCCCCTCCTGGTCTATCTTCCTCTTTTGTCTCTGTGCTCAGAGAACACAGAGGCCCTTTAAGACAGCCACATATGGAGCTGTTGTAATCAAGGCCACTGTTCTTCCTTTATGCTCGCCACGCTGCAACAGCGTTGGCACCGGCCCGAGGTCGACAGATTTTAGGTTTTTCTTGCTCTTGCATCATAACTGCCTGCATTGTTGGAGCATGTGCACTTCTCCAGCCTTTCATGTGGTCACAACAAGGGATGTTTATTGACACTCTGCAGAGGAAACTCCAGCGACGACATCATGTGGTGGATTTTGATTGGGCCTAGGCGCTGGCAGTCACCGGTTTCTCGGGCTGGGAGGAGCCCGCGGCCTCGTGATGGAGCCGCCGTGGAGGAGCTGTGCTTTTCGCTCAGCTCGCAGAGGGATATCGACACAGGAAATACGTTG
The DNA here is from genome assembly GCA_037176925.1 of Amniataba percoides. Taxonomy (NCBI): domain Eukaryota; kingdom Metazoa; phylum Chordata; class Actinopteri; order Centrarchiformes; family Terapontidae; genus Amniataba; species Amniataba percoides. The sequence continues at coordinate 4,699,238 of JBAJHX010000049.1, read as the reverse complement.
GGAGGGAGCAAACACCTGCTGCCTCGTGCCACCCCCCCACCCCCCACCTCACCCCACAGCCTCCCGACGCACACAGACACACAAACCACCACACGACCGCATGCGTGCTAAAGCGCAGCAACCTGCCCCAGTAAAGCAGACTGTAGACTGGAGTTTCTCTGAAGTCTGTTTGATCGACAGATAACATCACAACCGAAGTCCAGCTGTTGGGTGCGTTGCCACGGCTACATGCTCCTCCATCACACAGAGTCAGAACATCAACAAAACATTTGTTGATTTAAAGATGCAGATGGCTTCTGTGTTGCTTACAAAAAAATCTAACTTAACTTGAATATATTATCATATTGTATGTTCTATATCAGCGTATATGATTTGGCTTTACTGGCTCAAAGGGTGAGTTCCATCTTTTTATGAGGTCATTTTCTTACGTTTCACTCTCATTCCCCAGGCATGGAAGAAACGCTGGTTCATACTTCGCAGCGGGCGCATGAGCGGCGACCCTGATGTTCTCGAGTACTACAAGAACGACCACTCCAAGAAGCCCATCCGAGTCATCGACCTGCACTTCTGCGAGCAGGTGGACGCAGGCCTCACCTTCAAGAGGAAGGAGTTCCAGGACAGCTTCGTGTTTGACATCAAGACCTCGGACCGCACTTTTTACCTCGTGGCTGAGACCGAGGAGGACATGAACAAGTGGGTCCGCTCCATCTGCCAGCTGTGCGGGTTCAACCAGTCGGACGACAATCACGGTAGGAAACCATGACCCGTCCTCACTGCTCTGTGCCTCCGTTTCTGTTTCTGTCCATCGATCCATCTTTTCCCTTTTTAACTTTACTCAGGTTAGAAGTTTTGTTTGTGACCCAGAACAAGGTTCAAATGTTTAAAACATCTCATATGGTGTAAAATCATCTTATTTAAATAAGAATATATATATTTTTAGCCAAGAAATCTGCACTAGGTCCTCTGTCACCACAATCTCAACTTTACATTTCCCCAAAATATATTACTTTACACAGTCACTCTTCCAGTATTATGATATTTAATGCTGAGGTTAGGAGCCAAATTTTTAGATTCATCGAGCGACAGAAAATACTTCTTCACAATCATCAAATATTATAAAAGATTAAATTCATTAAGTAAGAAAAACTTCACTTCTCAGTTAGGCGTGATTAGCTGCTTTTCTCTGTCACTTTATTTACTTTTTCCTGTAGGTTTTGGACTGTTTGCCAAACAAAAACAAGCTATTTGAAAACATCACCTTTATTTTTCACACTTTCCTGACCTGCTGTAAACTATAAACATCTGTTAAATATGAACAAGATGTGCAGTATAATATATATGTACTTATTTTTTTACTGAATTGATAGAATGTGTTATAAGTTTTGTGGCGTATAAGCAAAGTAAGACAGAGTACAACAACACTCGCCCCTTTTATTATTCTCCCAGTCTGCTTTCTCATGTTGTTTGGAACAACTTGCATCTGAGTTTTCACATAAATTCAGCAGCAGAGGTCGAGCCACATGATATCATCGACAATTGTGTTTTTTCCATCTTTGTTATTCGAGAGAGTGGAACGGGAACATCCCTGCCAAATAAATGGACACGGCGTCTGAGAGTGTTATGGATTTTTTTCTCTTCATTTGTTTTGTTAAAGAAAGGGTCCGATCTCAGGCCTCTCGTATTCAGGATGATGGAAATTCTCACTCTGGATGGAGGCCATTTGAAAAGTTATTAGCAGATATGCAGGGTCAGTTTTGTGTTTTTTACCACGGACTCAGTTTTAGATCTTTCATGCTGCAGAATGGTTTGTTGGACTCTGGAGCTGCTGTTGATAAAAACAACACAAATCCATTAGTGGCTCCATAAAGCATGTTGGATAAAAGCGCCTATCAGACAAGACATCCTAATGATAACGTCTTTATGCAGTAATGTTCTCATGTAAAACGGCTGCTGTCGAAAACAGTCCTTTTACCTTCGAGCCACAGAATTTGCATTAATTACCTAAATTTCAATCTGCCACCATGAAGCAACAAAACTACTGTGCATACAAAGAGTTGACTCAAAATTAAAGGTAGTACCACAAACTATTCCCCTTCTAAGCAGCAATGAGTGAAGTCTTTAAGCTGAATGGGTGAACTTCCTATTGGCAGATGAGACTTTTCTTAATTATTGGATAAAATAAACCCATTATAAAGCTGTGCATAACATGTGGTGAGCAGTTATTGTTCACTCTTATAGCTCATAACAGTTGAGGGTTGAGTGGTCATAGCATCAATGCATCACTCTGCTATGCATGAGAGACTGACTGCATTTCTACTGTATATGTTTTGCGAATGTTTGTTTCACTCCCGCCCTTCCAGATCGCACGTGCGCTGTTGTTTTCCCGCCATCTGGCAGCCGGTGGACGTTAATCTTTTGTGCACATGGTCGATCATCTGTAACTTGCAATATGTCCAGGTGTGGGATAAAAACAAAACAGCTGTGGAGAGTGTAATAATGCACACATCATGAGGTTATCTCCCCCCTCGGTCCACATTCAATAATTAGCAAGGTCCTGTTACGAATCTGAGTGGGGTGTGGCTGCGAGAAGGTTTATGTCATGACAGCTTGCAGTCTCATTTGTATTAACATCCCTTTCTGGGCCATGTAAAGCTGTTTTCGCCCATATATCTCATTCCTGTTTCACAGAAACAACCCGTCTCACATACTCTGTTTTAGAAAGTGGTAAATTATGTGTGGAAGTTAAGAATTCGTTAGCACCCTTCTTTGTGCTGTATTATTCCGAGAAAGAAAAAAAAAAACCCTCGCAGTCTCTTCTAGGCAGAATCCAGATTCTCGGCATTATTTGTGCCAGAGGGCTGCAATTTTTATAGAAATCCTGACTGATTTTGACGAGCATTACAAATGCTTTTATCAAGTGTTTCAGTACTCTAGGCAGGCGTGGAGATGTTACACTACTCTTACCTCTTCATACATAAGCCCCCCCCTGTTCTTATAGCATCTAAGTGATCGAGCCGTTGTAGTCGTAGCGGTCTTACGTTTTCCTTGCATGCACGTTTATGTTGTGAACTAAACATCCTTGGGAAAGCGGTATTATGTATGTTGTTCCTCATGTATCTGTTCCTCGAGGGCACGGCCTCCCGATTTACGACTGCTTCCCTATTGCGTCATTGCCGCGGTCTGAAGTACGTGGAAAAAGCAAAGACCTTTACTGAGAGGATCTTGAGGCAGTCAGTGGGGCCATTCAGAGCTGACCCTCTGCAGCTCTGAAATGACAGAGCCGTCAGCTGATTGCGTTTGTTCCCCTGCACGCTCAGAAAAATGTGCCTCTCTCGTCTCGGTGTTTGAATTTTACGCTCTATCTGAAGCCGACACGCGTCTTAAGATCAGTCCACACAACAACTACCCTAAAACCAATTTTGCACCAGAGGTTTTTCAGATTTTTTTTTTCAGCGTCCTTTCCCCCTTTCCCAAATAACATCACTTTCATGCAGATCCATCCCTCTCTTCCTCTGAGTAACTCCTGCTCGCTCCCTTGTGTGGTATCAGGTTGTTGTCAGTGTGGCGGTGGAAATAAATACTCACCGCCTCTGAACTGTTTTCATCAACACTGACTGACCTAGTGCAGAGGCTGGGTGGTGTTTTTATAGACATTTAGCACAGCTGGAAAGTGATTCATGACTGCTTGACTGAAACTTACAGTTGTATTATCATGCAAAAAATACATTTTGATTATTACAAGAAGATAGTCCAAGTCTTATTTTATGTGTATAACCCACAAAAGTAAAAATCTGTGCAGCATATGACGGCCTCTATCTGGACTCTCCATATGGATAAGGATTAGCTGTAGTATCTGTTATAGATATCATAATACTATATAGCTAATAAAGTAAGCTCCTAACTCTTTTGGCTTCGGTTTAAGTGCGATAGCCAAAAAGGACTTTATCAACACGGCGTGCATCTGTGAGAAAAACATCCAGCTTCCTGGTTACTGCGGTCACATGGCGGCACATTCCACTTCTTTGACAGCAGACTCTTGCCATAAGGAAATTCTCAGCGCATTTGGAAAGTGCCCAAATCTAACTGGAGTGTTAAGCTGCATGTCAGTAAAAAAAAAGTGTATTGATGCTGAAATTGACGTCATTTCATGTGAGCGTTAGAAAGAGGAATGGAGTGTGTGAGAGGGGAGCATTTCCTGCCTGCATCAGTATTCCTCCAGCATCTTCTCTGATCTCGATCTTCCAGCCTGCAAACACAGAGCGCCACGGTTTTCACGCCGGCGACGCATTAACTGTTGTTTAACGCGCTGACCTTTTTGTCAATCGATGACGAATCTTGTACTTGTGGGTTCTGTGATTATAGCTGTGATTAGTGACACAGATATGCTGGTGGTAATTGGAGCTAACAGATGATAACTGTTAACAAAAACCTTCTTTTTTTTTTTTAGCAGTAAATATATTTTGTGGGTTTTCCTCCTGGCAGACAGCTGCAGATCTGAGCCGGTGTGTCAACTAACAGACTGGGAATTCCCACTCTGAAAGAAAACAAACCCGAAGTTGGAAAGAAAAAAAAAAACAAAACAGCCCTGGGAAGTTAGTTCCTCTTATGAAAATGACGTAAGCACAAATACCAAGTTATGCAGATAACATGTTTGTTTTCGCACACTGTCAGACTGAAAGTGTTAACCAGACTCCAGACACACAAGGACATTTTCATTTATTTTATACTGCATACAAATACGACAGTGCCAGTGAAAAGTCTGAAATTATTGTGAAAGGGGCCCGACATCATTAAGCATTGGGATATGCACACAGGTTTCTCAGAGGATTTTGCTGAGACTTTGGCAGCATCGGTTTTATCGGCACCTTGATCTGCACTTACCTTTCGTCAGTCAGAGCAGGCCTCTGCTGCCAGTAGCGAGTCGCCTCCTGGGACCGCGGGGAAGGTTGGCCAAGGGCAGCACATGACAGCGGCTCATTGTTACACAACTCTTAAAAACAACTCTCTCCTTCTTTGTTTCGCTGGATCTCGTTTGCTTTCTGTTTCTCTCTTGCACAATTTCTTGCACATTTTCACACACGCACATGTACAAAGCGACAATTTGACACTGATTTTTTTTGGGGGGGGGTCAGCACAGAGATCTTATTTTAGGTACATTTGCTAATCATTTTTGGTGGTGTTCGTCATTCTAGATCCTAAAATGCTGCTTTGAAATGCTGCTTTAATATATGATCAGTTGTTTCTTTAAGGTTTTGAAAAATAGACAAAGGGTAAATTCACTCCCTTACAACAAAAAAATGAATCCCGATGGTGGTTATGGTGTTACATTCACTTTTATAAGCTGGGATTTTAAGATATTTGTGATTCTCATACAATGGAGATGAATGTAATTTTGTTTGTGCTCCTCAAAACAACAAAAAAACCTGGGTGAAAAACTTTAAAAAGAAGCAGAAGTGCCCCAGTTACTCTAGATGACGCAAGAAACACATCCTCAGCACTTTGTCTACTGTATGTCTTCAGTAGAAAGTAGTTCCCCTTGGGTGAAGTCTGTGGATTATCCAAAATGGCTGAGTCATTATCTCTGGAAAGGAGATTTAATGTTGAGTTTCTGAAATCCAGTTTTTCGATGCTTTGATGAAATTAAATTCCAAACGCAATGGAGGAAATGCAACCAAAACTTCCTGTTCGCTTAATACAAGGCAAGTAAATGTCTTGTTGAAATTTAGATGACAGAGCCCTTTAGGAAAGAAGTAATCCCAAATATTTCTTTCTCACTTGTTTTCTTTCTTGCTTGATTTGAGGAATAAAAACAAATGAAAAAACAAAATTGTATACACGCTTCTATGCAGATATCAAACGCACAAACATACACACTCTCCCTCCTTTGGCTTCTCACTCTCTCCACGTGCCTTCTCCCCCCCAAAGTGCCCTTCGTCTGCATTGATTTTTGTTGAAATAATGAGACTCCGTGGCACTGGAAGGTCGGGTTTCTGCTGCCACAGAGCTGTCTGAGGACGGCTCGCTGTTGTTGCCACTGCCGTGCATCCCGCTGCACCGTCTGAAGCACTGCTGGAAACCAGAGCCTTTAGGACACAGAGCGGGCTGAGGTTTATGTCTGTAAAAATAAAGAAATCCTGCAGAATGTAGGTATTTATAGATGGGAGTGAATCATGTTAATGTTTACCAATGCATTTAACCCAGCAACTGAACGGATTAATAGATTAGTTGGTTCATTTGTGCCTGTCACAATCAAATCCTGCCCACCAAAAGTAAGTTTTTTTCAGAGGAACTGGACAGCAGCGCAGTGGGGATTTGTTACCACTCATAATAGCACCTCTGATTGCTTTACACGGACACGTACGCACCGAATGACATGTTTTTCTAGTACCCACAGTCTGTTGATGGGTGCTAGTGCTGTTGTTATCATTTACTGATGACTGGGTGTGTGGCGTGTGTCTGCACCCAGGGAGACCCACCCCCGAGCACAATCTAATGAATGGAACATCATCTCGTCAATCACGGGCTTTGTTCTGCTCTCTCCCAGCTGTTTGAACTCCAAGACAGGGATAATCTCAACTAAGGGATGAGGTTTTTACTTGTCAGCAGTCCTTTTTTTTTGTTCCCTCTTTTTTGCATGAATGTTCCCACTCTGTTTTGTTTTCCTCCTCTTCATTTTTGTCTGTTTTCCTGGCTGTCCCCTGGAAAAAAAGTGAGAAGTCAGTATTGTTTTTCAGTTTAAGTGTTGCTCTTAAGATGGTGAGAAATGGGGGAGGAAAAAGAATAACTACTAAATCAGCTGTTTCCAACAGCAGCCTCAGCATTTTTTGTCAAATAGGCATTGAAAAGAGATTTATTCGGACAAAATATGTCACAGGGGATTCAAATCAAACCCCTTGTGTGGAGCCAGATTGATGATTTGTTGACTGCAGATGTGCATCTCAGTGGGACTTTAGAAAAATGAGTCTCGGAGAAATGAATCATCTTCACAGCGATCGTGACCTTGCCATCTCATCAAGGTTGCCAGTTTCCAAAATAATAAAAACTGTTGCTCTTGGGAAAATATTGTGATCTGCTCAAAACTCCCCCACTGCTTGGTCTTACTTAAGAGAGGCGGAGATTTCCACTCTGTGTGAAATCTAGACTTGCAGACAATGATTAAAGAGCAACCTATGTGACTGACAGTAAAACTCGTTGTTTGTTTTTCTCTTCAGCACCGGCTGCACTGAGGAAATGTTAGTTAAAATGTGACTGGTGCTGGCAACACATAAACCACCCCAGACAAGGCAGGACTTTCACTAAAGGCGATGAACCGAAAGGCATGAACGTAGTTTCACAATGTTGTGAAATCAAGCTCATTTTCAGAATTTTATTCATATATCAAAATATCTTCATGTAAAACTCTTCTTGAAAATGCAAAGTCAGACTCAGGTTTACATCATGTTATATAACTGCTCAGTGTGAATTTCAATGTGGAGTCTGGTTGTATGTATGTATTTCTGTTGTTTGCATTTTCATCTTTAAAGTTGGCATCAGCTCAATTATTCAAATGACATGTTTAGTACCGGCCTGCGGCAAAGACAATCACTCTAATTGGTGGCTGCCACCCAGCCTACAGTCACATGCAAACTGCAAATGGACTATTTGGACCAGGGTATTCTCTTTGGCCAACTGTTTATATGGACTTCAGCTGATGTAGGTAGATGTTTAGATCTGTCCTCATCTTGTAATCAGCAATTTGGGGTATAATTTGCTTTCTGTCGTGCAGATAGGCCTCCCTCTTCTGTCACGCCGTAATACATTCACTGTAATTGGTAGGCTGGTGGGGTGGTGGTGCAGATAAAAGTGTAATTGCAGAGTGGCCTCTCGTGTACAGGAGTGCACAGATAGTCCATGCAACTGTTTAGTTGCAGAGAAGTTTATGTGGGCTTCTGTTTACAGATCTACAGCATGGCTGCATGGTGTTTTTGAGAGATTGTTGCTGCTTCTTTAAGGGGTCAGCCTTAAAATTATTAGGAAAATACAACTGAAACAAAAGTCTTAATCTGTTTTTGGTCATAGGTCTTAGTGTTGTAAGACTTTTTCTCCAATCTGCCAAAATGGTATGCCACTAACTACAGAATATTACTAAAGATTCAAATAAAAGTTTTCAGTATGCAACCGTTATAAAGAAAATGTTAATAAACTAAACTGTGGCTTTGTCTGCGGTGTTAAAAGGTGACCAGGTTGCACATAAACACAATTAAAGGGAATACATTCAGCCCAGATTCAAGTGCATTCACTAAAAAATGCACACAGGTTTATTCGAGTGATTCTGTAGACCAGCTTGACTAAATGACTACAGTATGTATTGTAGTCACATTCTCCACTCGTCATGGGTTGGAGCGTGTTCCCGATCTGCAGAAAAGCAATACTGAATTGTCAGAGCAAATTATTCTTTTGTTTTTGGCCTGGCTGGCTGCGAAGCCCTTTCCAGGTACGTCTTGCATTTCTTTGCAGTGAGAAAATGAAAACTGACACTCGAACTCCACCGCAAACTGTCTCAACTTTTAATCAGTGTCCACCCCGGCTGTTGCTCAGCTACAGTATTTATCCACCCATTGCTTCGCAGAAATGAGGTCAGAGTGTTGAAAATGAGCAACTTAAGCCAAAGTCTGTAATTCATCGGCCATGACAAGCCCGACTCTTTCCAGGTGATTGATCTGTCCTGCGTTTTGAGGCAAATTGATGTCGCAGTGTGGTCGAGGGGCGGTGCTCACATGATGCTGCGGAGCGGGCAGCGCAGGGGAGTAATGTGATCAGGGAATGCTCCTGTGTGTCTGCTCGGCTTGTATACTCTCCTGAGCTGTTTTCAAGGGGGCGGGCGGGAGGGGGGTGATGAGAAGGCAATGTCACTTTGTTCAACGTCACACTGACTGGCAGAGCGAGGAAACCGTTTTCCCTCCTTCCTGTCGAACGTCACGCGTCCTCAGCGCTAACAACTCCCCTCAGTGTCGAAATGCCTGAGCCATCTGTGCTGCAGCTAGCCTCTCCTTTTATCCAGTTATGTCATTTTCATGGGAAGCTCCCAACCCCCTCAGCTAACCACACTTGCATATGGACCCCGCTCTGTGGCCTCCTGGGACGCAGTGGTGCTTTAAAGAGCCACTACTCTGCAGATCCATGCAGGACAGCAAACTATCTATCTGTCTTTCTGTCTGTCTATCTATCTGTCTATCTGTCTTTCTGTCTGTCTATCTGTCTATCTATCTGTCTATCTGTCTGTCT
>JBAJHX010000049.1:4669818-4689874 GCA_037176925.1 Amniataba percoides | reverse complement strand
TTTCTGTCTGTCTATCTATCTGTCTATCTGTCTTTCTGTCTGTCTATCTGTCTATCTATCTGTCTATCTGTCTGTCTGTCTGTCTGTCTATCTGTCTATCTATCTATCTGTCTTTCTATCTGTCTGTCTATCTGTCTATCTAGAATACAGTACAATAGAATGCATCTGTATTGGAAATGTCAGCCTTTGCAGTACAAAAAGATGCATAACACAGTAGATAAATAGTAGAAAATATATTAGTTAGCACTCCCATATTTGACCTTGTGTTTTATCTATCTATCCATCTATACATCTATACATACATACATACATCCATACATACATACATCAAACTAAGATAACCATTAACCACTTGACTCACGTAGCTGGTGTTATTTTCCAGGCGGAGCAGGTAGAAGCCTCTTTCAAGGGTACTTTGACAGGACCTGTGGATGGGATCAAACCTATTGCCTGACCTTTGTCTCAGAAGATGGCCTCCCCCACCGCTGATTCGCCCTGCCGAGCCTCGACATCTCTGAGGTTAATTTGCAGCATCCATTGTAACCCGGGGCTATATTTTTTTAAGTGCAATCTCCTATGAAACCATTAAGGAAATTAAATTTTTTCTTGTACTCAAATTGAAGGCAGGAGGAGATCATGTACCTCGGAAGCTTATCTTTTTATGGAATTTTTTTAAGGGGGGCGTTGCAATCACAGTGAAAGGCGTGCAACAGCTTTATTCAAAATGCCCCCCCTCCCTTCGTGTTTCCATCAGATGCTTTTTAAATCCAATAGGTCAGTGGTATTTTCTATTTTTGTATCTTATTTCAGATTAGATTATCAAATGTCCTCGTCTAATTCTCATTGGACTGGGAGGAAATGAGCACCCGACAAAGACTTTCTTGTCCCCAGTGATCCAGCAGGGTTCTAATTTTGGCCCCCTGAGACCAGCAGCCAGTTTCTATTAGATTATGGCCACAGAGCAGATGAGACAGTAGGTGATGTATTATAGAGCGTAATTGGAAAATTGCTCATGAACTTAGGGGCTCTTTGACCCAGAATAGCCATATGTCGTCCACCAACCAAAGAGGCTCCTTCTTTTTTTTTTTTTTTTTTTTTTTAATGCGTTGCTGTTGATAGTCTGATGTTTGCTTCAAGCTGAGGAATGTCGTGGGAAGAACTCTTTGTCCCGTGTAGCTGCCTTGTTTGATGCTGAGGTTTTAGCTTAGCCGTGGAGAAAGGCAGTCTCTGGTAATGACATCAGGCTCGTAACTCAAATAAACTATAATTAGTCTTTATTTTACTTGTGCCGGCCCCTCCCAGTTTTATGACTTTCCCTTTTGTAAGATGTAGTATAATAAATGACTTCTCACTTTGGTTAATAAACATTTTACCACCTTTCATTGGAGTGTCACAGTACATTAGCCAGTGGAGGGAATATTACTAGAAGCACCGAGGAGGAGTTTCTTTCTTTCTTTTTTTTTTTGTAGTGTTTTTATTTTCTGCCTTTTTTCCTCTATGTTCTGTGTTGCGGTCCTACTGTCTTGATGGAATTGCCTCCCAGTGGAAACATACATCATCAGACCCATTAATGTCAGTGATGAGCCATGGTGGCTCTTCCATCAGCAGGCCGGACCGGTCGTCCCCCCCCCCCCTCTGATTCTGACATGTCACGCGCAGTAGTTAATCAAAAATCATTTAAGGGTGCACGCTCCGCGAAAATTAACGAGATTACATTTTACTTTTGAAGCTCGGTCGTCTCCTCGGCATTGGGAGTCATCCGAGTCTGCATGTGTTTTTCCGTGCAGCTTTCCACTCCGGCAGGCGGTTGTCTTTCTACAACAAATCAATATATCTACCCGTGTTAGTGGGCCCAGTACTCGCCACACTGGATGAAAGCTTTTACAAAGCTTTTTGTGGAGAAAGGAGATGATGCCTGACCGGCCTGGGGAGTGTGGAATCGCTCAGAACAATGGCGTAATTGAGGATCATTGTGGGGGGAGTCCCTGCCTGGGTGGCTCTGGGCTCGGGCATCTCACTGATGTCCACTGGCCTGGAGACCCCACAGCAGAGGCCTTTTCCCCCCTCGGGCATGGATGTGACCTCATTCAGCCAACTGGGCTTGAGAATACCCCCTCCCTCCAACCACACACACACACACACACACACATACTGCATTTGTGCGTGTTTTCTGTTTTACAGCGTGGCTGCTCTCCTTCTCCATGGTCAGCTCACATCATGACTCACAGAGCGTTGCCCTCTTCTTAAAGGCCAGTTTGACCCATAGCATGCTCTGTAAAAGTCTGATGGAGGAGGAGGAGAGTGGTGGAAGATATGCAAAACATGTCTTTTGGGGTGGAAAAGTGATAAGTTGTTTTTTCAGATTTATATTATTGCTGAAATAGTAAATTGATAAGTTATTTGGCAGGAAATTACCATCAAAATGACCACCGTTCATTATCAGTTAAGTGTTTAAGTCATGGTTTCAACAGAAAGGCCTAACATGCCCTCATTCCAGCCTCTAAAATGAGAAGATTTACTGTTTTTCTCTTTTTCATACCCTTGTAAATTCACTATCTTCAGATGCCAAACTGCTCGTCAGACAAAAAGCACAATTGAAGACATCACCATAGTCTTTTGGGAATTGTGTTGAGTGTTTTTCAAGTTTTGTTTTTTACATTATAGCGGTTGAATAATGACTTTATTAATCAAAATATAGTTGATAAATTAATCAATGATTTGAATAGCATCCTTATTTAAATCACTGTTTTATCTCATTGTTCTTGTATAAATATTCTCATGACTGTTTACTGTACAGTGTGAGAGAGGGAGAGATTAGTATCAGCAAAAGATGATTGGTGGAGTGTTTTTCTTTTTTTTTTCCTCTCGCTCATCTAGTGTTGCACACAGCACCATGGGTCGATGGATCAGTGGGCCGCCCACTCTCTACTCCTACAGCTCAGTGTGTGCCTCCTCATTTTGGCCTCCTGCCTGGTCTATTTGCAGCATCCCCGTCTCAGATTTGTCTTTTCTTTGTAGCCCTTCAATGCAGATATCAGGGATGTCACACCGAAACAATGCGACTGTAAGGCCGTGTCGTTCACGCAGCCACGCTGTGCGAAAACAATGGTCAACTCACTGAAGTCAAACAAAGCACACTGACCCTGGTCAAAAAGGACAACGTGGATCATGTGTTGTTGAACCACTTGCACCCTGCGGGCCAATAAAGCAGAAGGATGCTGTTTTCCTTTTCCTCGCTTGAGACAGATCCCTCTTTTCTTATTGATCAGAGAGCAGACTGAGAGCTATTGAATACAAGACGCCATGCAAGACAAGGTCATGTAAAGGCTTAAAACGACGAATGACTTACACGTTGCCCTTTGACTTCAGGGATTGTGTTAGCAAAAGGAAAATGTTTAAGCGGTAATTATCTGGTAGCTTATTATATCTGTTTGCACAGCATGGCCAATCTGCTGAAAATGACTTTTAAATCCTCAAGACAAGCAACGAATTAAGAAGAAAAAAAATAGCTGGTTAAACAATCAATAACTTCAATCTCTCTTTTCCGCAGATGGCAGGTTGCACCATATGCCTCGTTCTGTCGGAGCAGATGTCACCGGCTCAATGGCTCCTCTGACCGGCGAGCGCAAGTCCTCTGCCCCCATCCACTCCAGCCAGCCCGTCCTCTTCACCTTTGATGTGCCTGTGCGCCACACACACCACAGCTCCCTGCCCAACAGCGCACCCCAGGACTACCTCCTCCTCCACCAGTGCATGAGCAGGAAGACAGAGAGTGCACGGTAAAGGTCACGACCCTCAGGCGTCCTGTGTCAGTTTCCTGTTATCCGTTAATGCAGGTCAACATACAGGTTTACGGAGCTTCCTCAGTTCAGAAGCCCCCGAGGGTTAAAACTACTGTTGCAGGGGGAAAATTATCCAACTGCCTTGTGTCTGTTTTTGTGCGTGTGTGTGTGTGTGTGGATAAAGCACTGTGGAAAGATTAGGATGTATTTTACAAGTGTTCTGATTGAGGAAGTGCCAATAAATCATACAGATACTAAATTTAAGAGAATTAAATTAGACTAAAGACAGTCTAAAAGGAATAATAAAACATTTTGAAGGACTTATGACAGAGAAGTCTGAATCCAGAAGCCTGACACACTATGTAAACAAATAAGGCGATATAGATTTAAATCTTTTATAAAGAACATTTCATTAATGTTAATTAATTTGCTGTGATAATGATTACTTAAAGATAAAAATGATCATTTAATGTTAATTAATTTGCTGTATTAATGATTATTTAAAGATAAAAATGTTCGGATGGAGATATCTCTTTGTTTTATCCAGCACATTAAATACCAGACAAATAAGAGTATTTTATCACATTAATGTAAAAATCCTGTAACCTTAAATGCAGAAATGCCATAAAGCTGTTCTAAACCATTATTCAATCATCTGTTTTAACATTGGAACAAAATATTACAAGTCTAAAGATGTGAATGTGCGTAACTGCATTGCATGTAAATGTACTTGCATGTCCACCTCGGTTGGAGAACAAATGCACCGAGTGTTTACATTAAATGCACTCCAGCGTTTACCATTAACATTCATCTCACCTCCATCTGCCATCATGCCCGCTTCCAAGAATCAAAAGGCAGCTTTAATAATGATGCCATTCCACAGATAGCCGGCACAGTAGATGATCAACGAGGCTGAGGCTGTAATTCATCACCCCTATAGGTTTAGACTCCGCGCGGGTGGAACTGCCCTCTCAGCCACGCGATTTGCACATAAATCTGGTGCGCTCGGACCTCTGCAAGACCCAGGAAATCAAACCTCACAATCCATCTCATCAGCTTTATGCAGATATTTCTGTCACTCCCTCACCAGCTTCTGCTCTGTGGGTCTGCTAATTAAGACAGGCATCTGGTGGCGAGGTTTGATTAATTTCAGAATTAAACTCCACTGGTCCGATGACCACTGGTATGAATTAATCTATGTAAAAAGCTCCCATGCGGGCCACGGTGATGGAAGGCAGAGTGATGAACAAAATATTGACTGATGATTGAAATCCTGAGGAGACAGGAAAAAGAATTGATGAAACGCAGTGTGCCATCTGACATGTAAAAGAAATGGAGTCAGAGGGAGAGAAAAATGTTATGTCAATGTTAATCATATTACTGTGATGCATTGCTCGTTTAAAATGGTAACATTTATAATCAAGACTGAACATTAGCATTAGAAACCTGCAGTGGAGCTAACACGCACATGCATAAAATCTCGAGAGAGATCAGTGCAGACATAAAAGAAATGACTCATTGAGGATATCTTATCTTTGCACCGGCTAGGCCGGGTCATTGCTCAGCTAACTGGCTAGAAATGTCTAAGCTGTAGGGTTGCTCCAGTTGCCACTCAAGGTCAAGCCCCACCAAGGAGCCAGAATAAATGAGGCATGTCCCTAGAGTGACTAACCATGGCTGAGAAACTGTGGGAAAGTCATAGTATTCTGACTCTTATTGGATGTCCTCTCTCTGTCAACATGATGAAAACATATAAACAAATCAAGTTTTCAGAGAATTGTTAAAAACACAAAAACTGTACATGCAAGAGCTGCATAAAGGTGCTTTTGGTGGGGTGTGTTTTTCAATGTGTGCTGAGACCTAAAGAGTTGGTTTCCTCTGAAGTGCTACAGTGCCATCTAGTGGTTCTTTTGGTAATTACATTGAAATAAGAGAAATAAAGTTGTCACAGCAGCCAGGTACATGAAAATTCAATCCAGTGCAAAAGAATAATAAGAATAAGTAAAACTGAATTGAATAACAAATACTAATAATCTAACAATAATAAACTGAGGACAGATTTGTCATTGTTTGAAGTAGGCTGACACTGAGATGACATGGATGTTTGTCCATGAGGAAGCTTGTAGCTACTGTGGAAAATGGGCACACTAAAGACTTCATGTGTGTCTCTGATCTGTCCATGTTGCAGGAGTGCCAGTTTCTCCCAGGCCACGCGAAGCAATCTGTTTATGGGAAGCGACTCTGCGGTGCAGAAACTCTCCCATGGCTTTTCGCACTGCCTGAACGGCATGGGCGCTCAGCTGCACGGCTTCTACAGCTTGCCCAAGCCGGGAAAGCACCAGCTACCGGCGCACGATGACTCCCCGCAGGAGGCCTGTTACGTTCTCCCGCGGGGTTACAGCTCTGAGGGACCGGCCCACGGCGGCCTGGGTGACTCTGAGCTGGAGAACGAGGAAGTCTACACCTTCAAGACGCCCTGCAACGCCCTCGCCACCATGCACAGCAACGAGCGCCCGCCTGACAATTACGACCTCCCCACGCCGCCCGGCTCCTTCTACCAGATCCCCCGGACTTTTGATAAGAATCATAATGCCTTGACGCCCTCCAGCTCCGAGTCATCCTGCGCTCCTCCTCCCAGGCCCCCCAAACCTAGCCAGGGGTCTGAGGGCCAGTGGGGGAGTCCTCAGTCAATAGGGAGTCAGAACGGAGAGGTGTCGTCTGCGGTGTCGGTCATCCCGCGCAGGAACACTCTCCCCGCTGTGGAGAACATCAGGCTGCACAGAGGTACGCCAGTACAATTAGTTCTGTAGCTGCCTCCCTAATGCTCTCCTCCTCGTTACTCTGAACACAGCCTCAGTTGACTCATACAGAAATAACACATTTGACCTGTTTCCTGTTTTCAAATGTAAGCCTGACTCGATGAGTCCATTCTCCTGTGCTGCTGCCGTGGCTTTCATGCTTCCTCTTCCTCCCCCTGTTACTCTCTCTCTCTCTCACTGTCTCTCTCTCTTTCTTTCTCTCATTTCACTGATTTAACGCTAGCAGCTGAGCAGAAACAAACGGGCCAGTCTAGCAGACACTGTTCTGTTGAGACGCTAATGAAATTCAAACCACACAGCCTGCTCCAGAATGCCTCGTTCCAGGCTGATAAGCAATGAAAAAACACTCGCAGACACAATGCACAGCCTCTTATTATGCTGTGTTCCCATAGCCGGGCCTCGTATAGCCAGAGACAAGAACTGACCTGTAACCCTTGTTAGTGAGGCTACAGGCTGTTCACACACCTGTGCTGCAAAGACTAATTATAACCCAGCGAAGCATTTAATGAAACGTCACTTGTGTTCTGTTTGTTTCATTAGAAACACGAGTTTACTCCTTGAAATGTCAGACATTTTTTGTCTAAACTGGCCTCTGTTGCAGTGATCATCGTACAATATAGTATTTATGAGGAGCGCTTTTTTTTTCCTTTTCGAGTTTATGGCAGTGATAAATATTGATTTATCTCCACAGGCTCCTCCTTCGAAACAAACAGCCTTCACCGTCCCATCCATTTCAACAACTCAGGCCAGTCTGTGGAGTCTGTCAATGACGGGCTCAGCTCCTACCTGGTGAGTCACTCTCGCACTTTAGCTGTCCTCCTTCCTCAGGCACCAACCGCAGAGATAGAAAATGCATTTCTACTATATTTACTCCAACTGAGTGTTGCCATTTTCCTGCAATATTGAGCGCAGAGCATTTAAGCGCGTTATTAACCCTCTGTCTCTTTAACACCAGAGGACCAAAGCCCCTCTGACTCGTTCAGACAGCGGCAACTCAGATGACAACTACGTGCCCATGAATCCCGGGTCCTCGCCGCTCAGCGCTGCCCAGGCTGACAGTCCCAAGAATATCTACATCCCTATGAGCCCTGGGCCACATCATTTTGATTTCCCAGGATTTTCTGCAACGTTACCTGCCCGTAAGGGGAGCAGCGCTTCCTTGTGTCACCGGCCCAGCCGTCTCAGTGATGTCACGCCACCGCCCATCAACCGCAACCTCAAACCCAACAGGAAATGTGAGTTTTTAACATTAGGTTCTCACAGATCTGTAGCTGTGTGTTTTTGACCATTTTAATTTCCATGTAAGCGCTAAAATCTGCATCATTCATTTCTTTTTTTTTTTTTTAAAGACAATGACTTTTGTTGACGGTGTCTGCTCTTGTTTTCCACAGCGAAGCCAACACCTCTTGATTTGAAGAACAATGGGATCATTGATGAGCTGCCATTTAAGAGCCCAGTCACCATGTCCTGGACACGGCCCATGTGAGTCTCATAACAATCATTCAGGCTAGGTTACCCAAGGCCACACACACACACACACACACAAACACACACACACACGCACACACATGCAGGCACAGTGCGATGGTACAGATTGGTACTGTAGTTTGTTTTTACGCCCGAGGTCATAAGGTAGAGCTACTCACAGTCCTGTCTGCTTTGCTCCAGGCCCGCCATGAACTCCATGTCCTCCCAACACTGTCGACCCATTTCTACACAAAGCATCACCAGCACTGACTCCGCAGAGAGCGAGGAGAATTATGTGGCTATGGTGAGTCCCAATAGCCGGAGGGGAGATCGGGAGAGCACACTGTGTTCTTTGTTTTAATGATCTGCTTGTTTGCGTGCTATGCTTACTCGCTGTGCTGCCCCCGTGTGAGTGAAACCTCCCTCCTGTCCCCATTAGCAGAACCCAGCGTCTACCTCCCCAGCCGTGAGTGGCACCAGCAGCCCGGCCCCTCGGAAGTGCGGCAACGTGGACTACCTAGCGCTGGACTTCCAGCCGGGGTCACCCAGCCCACACAGAAAGGTAAACAGATGATTTTGCAGACTTCGTAGCCCAATTTGTTCTCGTTTCTACCGTAGCGCCGCCCGCCCTCAGGGAAGAATCTCACTCCTGCTGTATTTATCGTTCCACAGCCCTCCACATCCTCCGTGACCTCTGATGAGAAGGTGGACTACGTGCAAGTCGACAAGGAGAAGACCCAGGCGCTGCAGAGCACCATGCAGGAGTGGACCGATGTGCGGCAGTCTACTGAACCTGCAAAGGGGGTCAAGTCTTGACACTGACCTGTGTGAAGAAATGACAAGAAAACGAAACAAAAATCCTCTCTTAAGTCGAGCATCTCCTGGATGGTTGTTTCTATCATCACTATGAACACTGGTTGGGCTTGTTTAAGACTGAAATATATGGACAAAAAAAAAAAAAGCCATAACCTTTCCTATGCCTGTTCTCTGCGATGATTTTTACTGCAGCCCACTGCTAACACGCAGGATATCAGACCACACAGGTGAAGCGCCCTGCCAAAGCTTCATGCAGACTGTTAAAATAGTGTATGGACAAGCGATAACGTGTATGAAAATATCATCCTCACTCATCAATCCATCCTCTCTAAATGGCAAGTGTTTCATCAAAGCCTCCCCGCCCGCCTCCCTGCAACGGTCAAGCATTGAGTCATTTACCCAGTCTGCTGCCATTTAAAAGAGTAGCAGAGGCTAACTGGTCGATAACCATATTAATATACTGTAAGAGTACGCTGACTGGTCTCAGGAATGCCAAGATGCACTCCAATTTTGGCATGCAGGCAGACTCTCTCTTTTCACTTCAATCTATCATTTGTGCTGAGTCTTGCAGAAGCAGTGAAGAGATTATTTTCACTGCGGGCAATCATTTCAGCTTAGCAGTGCATGTCTAGTAAGAGGAGGGAGGGGGGAAAAAACAGCCTTACAAATATGCAAAGGCCTGTGTCAGAAGCCCTAATGATAACCACCGTACGCGGCTGCTGCCTCGGTTTTAGTTAAATATGAGCCCAAGGGCCGATTTTTCAACGCAGGTACAAAGTCAGTAACGTCCAAATGTGTAAAATGAAGAAAACAAGACCGGATGAGAAGAAGGAGCATCTCGCGTCTTTTGTAGGTTTGATTTTAGCAGTCGGATCAGTTCAGGTAATATTCAGATACATTTCATTGTGAGTGTGCACTGACCAAGAATAAGAGGAAGTAAAAATAAAGCAGGAGGTATACTTTCAGATATTCCCTATCTCTCTGTCTCTTTCTACCTCTCTCTCTCTCTATCTATCTCTCTCCCACTCTCTCTCTTCCTTTCTTTCTCTAGTGACCATAAATACAAGCTAAGTAGAAGGAGACTTGCATATTTATGTTTTTTGGGAATCCAAACCAACCCTGATGTATGTCTCCGGTCTTTGATAATGTCACACACTACTGCAGTGTCTCTGAAGAGCAAATTGTTTCCTGTATGTAAATTATTCATAGAACGACACATTTGCAGCGCATCTTGTTGACTGTTAGAAATGTGATGCACTGGTCTGAGATAAAAAAAAGAAGAAAAAAAAGTGCACTACAGTAAAATGACCTTGTGCTTTTCTTACAAAGGCAACCTGCCACGATGAAGATTTACCGGTGATCGCAGTCACTTAAAATAGTTGAGGAAAGAATGTTCTCTTAATTTCCCAAACTATTCTACTTGTTTGATTTGCCTTACGTTTTGATTTCAGTTTAGACTGTAAATTTTGCCTTGGAGAAATTGAATTGTTCACAATATTATTCAAGTAAGAGCCATATTGTATTTAAGACAACTGAATGATCAGTTTCTAGTTTGACTTAAGTCCAGTATTTCACTGTGGGCTGGAACCACTGAGGGGGGGGACCCATTATTGATCTTAATATGAATAGTGTGGCCATGCAGTTCTAGATGGTATTATTGATTATTTCATTAAGATTTACTTCTTAATGTTTTTATACCATTTTTACTGCTTTTTGTATTCTTTTTATCATTATTTTCTACTGATAAGCAAGTGATGTTCACACAGACGGGGTCAGGCTAAATTAAGCTAAGTTTGTTACAACGTGTATTTTATTCCTTTTTTTTTTTAAATTACTGAATCGAGTTTTAGGATCTATCTATACATGAAACGGGGAGGCTGGCAGTTTGAGTTGCACTGGCAAAAACCTTCCCGGGTGAACTGTGATTCACAAAGAGCGAGAGCGAGAGAGGAGAGAAAAGACTGAAGAAGAAACGCCCGTCTCCCTGTCAGCCTCTGAAGTGAAATGGATGTGTAATTTATTATCTAGGGAGACCCGTTGTAAGCAAAAGAGCTGTGTATGTGTTGTGGTAGATTGTGAGTTGTAGTTTGTTAAATGACAGCCTGACTGGGTGAGATTGAAAACACTGCTCAGATCTACTGTCAGACTGTCACTGGGTTGACGTACTGTACTAGTAGAGATCTTTTTTTTTTTTAACCACTGTTATTGCTACTACTGTAAAACATTTGCTGATTGCTTGTGTGTTAATTTATTAATTTATTGTGCATTTTGCAGTTGATAATTGTAAAAGAAAAAAAAAAGGAAGAAAAAAACCCAACAACAACAACCAAACAAAGAAACCTTCTCTCTACTAACATTGATGTATGCAAACTGTCTTGATTTTGTGAAGCAATATGACAAACGATGCCAGTGTGATGGTAAAGTGGTACAGTTCATTTGGGATACACATGAATACAAGACTTTGTTATTCCTGTATTATGGTAGACTTAAACTGTGGACATAGAATAAATCAAGAAGTGAAAGTTTGGTGTTAAAGTCCCTTTTTGAATATGAATTCAAATTGGTTTTTGGCGCCCACTTATCCCCTCCACGTTCTTAATTGATGCTGTAAGTTGCATGTCTGCTGCCCCCTGTTGTAGATGCCAGCAACTGCAGCCATTTGACCTGGAAAAAGTATTAAGAAGACACTTTTCTGTCACCTAAATTAAGAGCTCAGTTCATGTGTGTTTTTAGAAGCTCATGTGGTTTAAGTCACTATGTATTCCTGCTTATTTCAAAGTATTTCTATAACCCAAAACATTCATATTATATAGCAAACGGTAAACATATTATATAGTAAACGGTGACAAAAACTGCATTTTAACACTGAAATTTACAAAAATCTTAAACTCATGCTCTTGTTAAATGAATGTTAACATGTTTCATGATATGACTACCTCCTTCCAGTAATGACCAGTGACTAATATGCAGTTTCCCAGTTGAGATAAAAATGACTAATCAGCTAAACATTTCATAGTCAGCCAAGATGTTAATGACATTTTACCCCAACCAACTGAAAAAAACGGTGAAATGCGATGCAGACTGAATTTCCTTTCTTATGAAGTGACAGTGACCAGTTTCTGCTTTGAGCCCAGTAATGGCTTCTTTGTATTGTGCAGCAAAGAAAAAAACACACAATATTTCACAATATTACACAATAACAAAGACAGTAAAGGACTTTCTCATCATTTATTATTTTGATCCATAAGGTCAGCCTTCCAAAGTGCTGCAGAGTGGGAGTATCTCAAGATTTCCAGTAAGACTTTGGACAACATGAGACCCTCTGTGCATACTGAACTGCTGCAGGAAACTGCATTTGCACGTCCTCAGATCCCTGCTGGACTGCCTGAGACACATGATGGTGATATGAAATCTGCACTTAAATTATTACTGACCTTAACTTGTATATTTACTCTGTTACCAGCCAAATGTTCAGCATAAGTCCTGTTTTTAATTGTGAATCTGAAGTGTTCTTATGGATTGCTGCTGGCTGCCTTTATGCAACATCTGTCATCCTCATGTGTTCAAGATAGTTATCATCTTATGACTCTTTTAACCTAAGCAGGGAATGTACTTTGATTAAATTAAAGCCCGAGCTCCAGTCAGTGCCTGTTTGCTTCAAAACTACCAGCAGCCAGGAAGCAGCCAGTCTCATCTGTCGTTTGGTGTTGGGTGGATCTGAGTCCCACTTCCAGGTCAGCGGGGTCGCCTGAGATTGTGTCATAACTGCAGAGTCAACAGGTTGGTCTGTCGTCCCCTGTCAAAGCAGCCCCAGGGCAGAATGCTAAACCCACAACCACTCCATTAATATCATTATCATTAGTATAGCTGGCTCAGGTGTTTTTCACCAGTACAGGGTGTAAGGTCAGTAAACACAGATCCGATATACAAAGTGTGCAACGTGAATGCTGCCTATTTTCATGCAGATTAATTATTAAGGTCAATAGGGCTCTCTAGACAAAGCTGATACGATCATGAGTAACCACAGAGAGACAGAGCAGGCAATGAGAGACACAAACTATCTCCTGAACATCAACATAACCGCAAAACAGTTTGTATGACAAACACCTCACTCACTCTCTGTCAGCTACAAACTCAACAGATAGGATTTGAGACTTAAATAAAATCCTTTCGCAGTGACAGACTAGAGAGTCTGCAAGTGGCACAAAGGCTCTCTGGAGCCTGTGCTGGTGCTGCCATGGTGGTTAAATGGCTCATAAGCACACTTTCTACCATTTTTATCATTATTATTATCATAGTTTTTCTTATTATGTATTTTCTAAAGGGCAGAAAGGCAAGTCAGTGTTTGTTTCTGAAGTGGCCCTTTCTGTGTTCCCCCCCCATGTTTGTGTGGTTTTCCTCTGGGTGCTTCAGTTTCCTTCTGCTTTACAAAAACACGCATCCTGTCTTCCTGACTCTGCGAACGTCGCTGTGATTGCCTGTCTGTGGCTGTAACCCTCAGCGTGCCTGTACACCGTGTACATCTTCAGCTACCGGGCCGTATATAGTGGGTGAGCGTGCATCTGTCTACGACCCTTTGGTTAAAATTAGCAGGTGATGGATGAGTTAAAGTGGCTGGTTTACCTCACCATTGGGAGGATAATTGAGGCAAAACCAGACTCAATTCCCCATATTTTAATTTGAAAGGTACTAAGAGGCCCTGGATTTTCTTCGCCTTTTTAGATGTTGTTGAACACATTAAGTCAGCAGTCATTATTCATCAGACAAATATAGATTTACCAAAAAGGTGTTAGGGAGGCTTGCAGTTCACGTGGATCTCACAGCAGGAAAAAAAACAAAAAACCGAGGCGCCTCATTTGGAAAGCACGTCAGAGCCAATCAGCACCTTTGAGTGGTCGAGCTGCAGGTGATGCACCAGCCCGTTTAAATGATCTGTTTATTCACTCCGGGCAGTTTTTTTATATTTTATATTTGGGATAAAAGTCATTTTTCTGGCTGAGTTTAAATGTGTCAGTTAATATGTAAGTATGCTTTATAAGTGTGTGTTTTAATGTGCCATTTGAACATGCTGACTAATTGTACGTATTTCATTTTAATCTTTATTTAACCAGGATGTGGCTGAGCAGAGGGTGAATGATCCTCCATTTAAAACAGGCCTATAGTAGTTGCCATTGTAACTTTGCATTAAGCGATACATGCAGTCTTATTGATTATTTCTTTGCTGTTTTGGCTGTGGATCTTTACAAGCCCACTTTATTCTCCTCTGGGGTCAATTATAGGCCTTTATGTGTGCATCTGATGTTGTGTTGACACTTTGTGGCCAAGTTTCAGAATGATTATTATCTGTTAATCCAAAAGGCACATTCACACCAAATAAAAATAACAACGTACAAAACAAAAATAAAAAAAAAACAACTTACAAGCAACTCAACTATGAATATACGAGCGTGTGTATCTATGAAGAGATCTTAACCACCAGCACAAAAAGGGATCTTCTAAACGATAACGGATATCTTTGCATCACTCCCTCACCACACTATCGTTTACGTGTTGGTTTTTAACAGTGTTGTTTATGTTTTTTATTTGTTGTTTTTTATTCTGAACTTTTAGTGCTGTCTATTTTTCTCTTCTCTTTATTGTACAGCATCCTTGGGTGCTTTAAATAAAAAAAAAAGTATTATTTTTATGATGATGATAAATATCTAAATATGCAACATTTTTTCTGTGCGTAAATGCAAAAAAAAAAAAGTCACACTGCACAAGTCTTTGACCTGAGTTCTCCTCCTGCCCCCCTTGCAGGCCCCCTGCAGGAGGATCAGTTCCCCCTTCAGTCCACTAGAGTGCGCGTTTGGAGCCCGTCTCGCCGCGGTGTGTCATGCCAGAGGAGCAGCGCGCACACAATGACGGCCTGTGTGTGAGTTCCGCTCTCGCCTCGGTGCGCCACACGGACAAGCGACTGTCAATGGACGGAGAGCTCGGTCGGTTTGTGCGACGGCTGCCTGCTCGGCGGACTTACAATCTGTCACCAGATCCTGCTTATCCGGCCGGAAGGAGAGAGAGAGAGAGAGAGAGAAAACGTGTGTGTGTGTGTGGGGGGGGACTCATTTCCAAACAACAAAAAAAGAGAGGAAAAAAAATGCCGTGAAGTTTTAGAGGATTTGACGCGTTTGGAGAGTCTCCTCTTGGCTCACTTTGAGATCTAGTTGTTAGCCTGATTGGTGTGTGTGTGTGTGTTTTCTGCTGGATAAGTGTTGAGATAAAGTGCGCTGACAGTGTGTCAGGATGGACCCTCGGTGGGGCTGAAGTTGTGCGTGCCGCGGATTTGAATCATCCAAAGGAGGTGGTGGTGTTGGAGAGAGAGAGAAAGAGGAGGGGGGTGTCTTTAGTATTGAATAGTCTAATTTATCCGTGAGCAGAGGTCGGCTCGTTGGGCAAGAGCTGATTCAATCCAGCTGCGAAACCTTTTTCTTTTTTCTTTTTTTGGATCCACATTTGTAAATCATTTCAGTTTTTTAATTAGAAGCTGACACAGGAACAACCCCCCTCCGGAGGAAGAAATCACTAATAACACTCAGCAACATTTGGGACTTTTTAATGTGAGTTTAAACTGACCTTATCTCACTTTATGCACAAGTGTGACCTTTTTTTTTATTTATCCAGATCATCCTCATCAGTTTGACGGGATTATTGCGCAAACACACACCCAGTCTTTTTTTTTTTTTTAAATTATCACTCTTCTTATTTTGTGATAAGTGACTTTGTGCGCGCAGTGTGTCCTGATGGGATCGTAGCCGGGTCCTGCTCCTCCTCCATGCCCGTGCTGTGGTCCATCACAAGCTCAGTGGACCTCAGTCTGGGTGAACATGGGAGAGGCGACCCCCGCTCAGTCCGCCGCGGGGCCCTTCGTGCCCATGTTGGGGGTCGGTCTGGGAGCCATGCCCGGCGCCTCCAGGGGGGGCTCCGCGGTGGCACCGCTGCACAACGCCATCGTGGAGCGGCTGCGCGCCCGCATCGAGCTGTGCAGGCGGCACCACTCCACCTGCGAGAACCGGTACCAGAGGGGCCAGGCCGAGAGCTCGGACCGGGAGCACGAGAGCACGCTTCACCTGCTCAACATAGTCCAGCAGGGACCCGGGAACCGGAAGGCGAAGGGCAGCCGGGGATCGAACCAGCAACCTCCGGAGTACGGCAGAGGCAGCGCGGAGCAGAAGGGCGCGGAGGGCGAGCAGAAGATCTCCACGCGTATAGCGGTGAGTTAGTGATGATGGTGATGATGATGATGATGATGAAGAAGCTTGATGGCATGATGGTGATTATGAGTGTCACTGTGATGATGATGATGTTGATCATGATGGTGAAAATGGTGGAGGTAATGCTGCTGTTATCTGTGGTGATGAGCCACAGTTCTGCAACAGGAGAACCAAACTCAGGCCAGCTGTTTTCCTTCATGGTGGCCTACTTGAGAAATGTGTGTCAGTTTGCTGGTCAGCTGAGAGATGCAGTCACTTCAGACTATGCTGTAAATAATCTTGTTTTGTAGGCTTATTTCTCAAAACTGACTCTGCTGTGATTCTTGACGAACAAAGAGTTAAAGGCTCCGTCCCTCACAGGACAACCAAATCCAGACAGTCAGGAAATGTTTTAAAAACCCTGAGTAATAAACTCGAGGTTCCTGATTTCGCTGATTAAAGGGACCCTTGAAGTAGACGGGACGAGGCGGGATCACAAAGCATGTTTGCAACGCAATCCAGTCAGAGGAAATGATTTTGGGGTCATTGGGCCATGGGGATGTTTTGCATTTGCTGCTAAACCTTGTCAGCATCTCTACAGTGCCGCCGATCCAAACAGAGGGATGGTTCTGTGGTTTTATTTAACCCATTTATTGTGCACCGTTACCTCTTTTTTTGCACTTCAAATAATTCAGCTTCCTTTGTTTCATGTGAATTAACGAACTCTCTGGAGGATGCCACCTGTCACTGAGGAGGATTTCTCAAAGTGTTTCTTAACAGGAGAGTTCTTTGTTTTTTGAGGGTTCCTGTCTTAAGCAGAGAGTCGTGCGACCTTATTTTCAGTAGTTGCGAGGCCCATTTTGTACGTTTCTAGGATCTTAATAGTGATGGAGAATTGATGATAAAGACACAGTATAGTTTGCATGTTCTCCCTCGACAACAGAGCCCTGCAAAGACCACAGCGTAGGAAAAGCTAACTGTGAAACGCAGCAGGGCTTTCTGCAAGCCTGCTGATAGGACCGACTTCCTGTATGGCATCTGTTAAGGGCACAGCCAGTGAGATGTAAGATTTATTTTGTTGTTTTCTTTCATTGGGCATGAGGGAGTTTGTCATCTCGACTATGAATTATTTCCCAAGCAGCCTTTCGGGTGTAATGTCAAAAGGGTGAGAGCTTGCAGATGTTCCCGCTCTAGATTTGCTTGAGATGCTGGATGGAAAAATAAACAGTGTAATATTTTTTTCCAGTAAGGCCATAAAAGGACAGCGATGATTGTTCTGTCAGTTCACTTATTGTCATCGCTGGGATCGGGCACGGCACAGCCTCTGCTACATGTCATGCAACTGCATTAGCTTATTCCATCGTCAGGACTTTCACGCACAAGAAAAGTAGATTTTCTGTGATTTATGACACTAATATAAAGTGCAGTTTAGCTCTGCAGCTTTCCTTTCCTATTTAGCTTTCATGCTGTTAGGTACGGAGCTGCCGTGAAACCTGAAGGGAGGTGAGACACAACAACACCGTGGATTATATTGACTGTCTTAAAGAGGTCAGGGAACATCATTATCATGTACGGTTTCATTTTTACTGATGTTGACTCTGGAGTTGCGCGTTCTACAAAAAAAACTGATGAGCGCAGCAAGACGGTGAGGAGGAAATGAAGTCCTGGCGCACATGTTTTTATCAACCCTGAGGTTAATATGTTTTTCACAACTCATGATGATTGGATGAAGCAGAACAGCAGCCATTGCAGAAAATCCCCCTTAATGCATTTATACTGCATTTCCCAGCATTAACACTGCAGAGACTTCTGTCTTGAATGTATTCAAATGGAGTAAAGCGTAGAAATAACTCTTAAAAAATGTATTTCATTAATAATCTCTGGCTTTAAAGAGGGCACAACTTTTGTGTCATATATTTCCTGGGGTGAAGCACTAGTTCCCCATGCTGCATTCTTCTGATTTAAAATGTACGGCCTCTACAATGGCCACATCTGTGCGCATTATTGACTGTTCACATTGGAATTTGCGATGGAAATGTACACCAAGTGAGGGGCAACGCAACACAATGGATTATGACTGGCTCCGAGTGCAGAGTGAGCAGCACTTAACAACGCTGCTCATTGAGACCAGATTAACAAAGGATATTCTTTTAGATGAAATTGGAGAAACGGGGGAAGAGGAGGGAGCCTACTTAGCCAACGACTCAGAAAATGATTTTCCGTAATGCTTGCATGAACTCATCGAAAGCTTTTGGATATTCATATTTTGGATCATGCCTTTTTTTTTTTTTTTCTTTCCACAGCCAGTTCCTCTTAGGTCTTTGCCTTCGTACCTGTATCAGTGAATGCATCTCAGAAATAGGTCAGAGTAGAGCTTACAAAACAGTAGCCCTGTATTACAATGTACAGACGTTCAGTTTCATCAGATCAGGATCCAGCAACCAGCGTGCGCTGTCTATCAGCGACGTAGATGGTGAGTACACAAACTAAAGGCTCAACAAACAGAGATACAGCCCCGCTGCACAGAGCATGCCACGCATTGTCATGCCCCATTATCACGCGTCTAACAAATGGCCCGCTAAGCACCTTCTTGAAAGATGTGCTGGCCATGAAGCTGTTTGAAGCACAAGCCCCCCGTATAAATGTTTGGAGCCACTGAATACATTTCCTGCATGTGTTTACTTTAAGTCAAACAGGCCTTGAAAACGCAGTAGGCGAGGGTTGCCTGGTGATTAACAGTCGTGTGTGTACTGGGAGGATTTTGTTATTTCCCAGTCTCTGCTCTGGTGACAGATATGGGAACTGGGGGCCGAGACCAGCATGTGCCCACAGAGAAAAGGGATCTGAGCGCTGATGAATTTCGCCTGTGGTGTTTGCCCACTTGCAACTTTTGTGCCTCCACCACACTGCAGCAGCTCTCTTTGAAAGCGAGAGCGCGACAGGCATCCTGGTCATCTAGCGGTCTGAAGCGCAAACCATAAAACCGCGAGGTCCCCAGGTTGAATCTGGCCATAAAACAAAAAATTTTCTTCATGTCATCCTCCTTTCTCCCTTTATGCTTCCTGTCGCTGCCCGATAACAGAACAAAGCCAAAATACTCTTTAAGCTATATGTATTAATATGGCGCTGCAGAACTAGTGGTGGTGGCACCTTTGATGACAGATCAGATGATTGCAGGTTCAGGATCGCCACAAAAGGGCCACAAGATAAATCCAGGATGGGAAAGTAGGGAAAAAAATGACTTCCTGTAACATGACACTCCCGCAGGAGTCAAGTACAACACTGGTAGAAAAAAACTAGTTAATATTTTACCATAAGAAACTGAGCTTTAAAAGTTGTTGTATAGTGTATTTTTGCATGACATCTTTTAGTTTTTTACCTTCACTATCACTGGTGTAACAGCAACCAGCAGCTCACATGTGGACTGACAGCTAATTCAAACAGCACAGGGAAAAAGAAATGCATTGTCGGCTACTCTCTCGCGGTCACGTATGACGGATGAACAGTGTGTGCACGAGTGTGTGAGCGCGGGGCGGGGTGTTGCTATGTAAGTGCTTCCTGGCATACCCTGTTTGCCTGTCGAACTGCCTGAATCAGAGCCGCCGGTGGTCTGATCTCAGCCTGGCTTCGGCTGTGATGTGAAACAATTAGCCCAGGTCCACGGGGGCCACCCACAGTGAAGCCCACAGCCTTACCCAACCCCGTGGATGCAGCAGTGATCCATGTTCATCCCGCAGATCACTTCCACGTTGTCATGGGAAGGCCTAAGTTGTTTTTTTTTTTCCTTCTTTTTCAGCTGGCCTGAATGCTGAATTACTTTAAGTCCCCTTTAGCGAGGACCGAAATCGCTGTGGGTGCTGTTTATTGACAGCACGACTACACTGTAAGCCTGATGTGATTAAGCCTGTCTCATTGTGCGGAGTGTAGCTAGCTGCGAGATGAG
>JBAJHX010000049.1:4637223-4657461 GCA_037176925.1 Amniataba percoides | reverse complement strand
GCTGCTGGAAAAGTGAGAAGTCAGCGCTGAATGGTAGATGTGCTGTAAACCAAAACAACGAGATAAAAGAGGCTGAACAGCAACATACTTGCACACACTTTCAGTGAGTTTAGATGTTGTCAGCGTTTCAACGTTTGCCTCATTTCTCTCTGTTTTTCTTTTTTTTTCATTTAATCAGATTTTCCTAGGTTTATAACAATGAATTGCAGTTGACTGGTTTCTTGGTATTTAGGTTCAAATCAGACAATTACCTCATACTGACATTTGGAACCAGCAGTGAGCAAAGTTGTGTAGTGCAGCTATTAATATCTAACTGAGGATTCTTCTTATTGTTTGAGTCAGCAAAACTCAACTCAACCCAAGAGTTTTCACCAGTCTCAACAGAGTGTGAAACAATTGTTGTTTAGGACACAACTATCAGGAATAAAGGCACTGTGAATTCAACTGAACTGTTTGTGTTTTCATTGGTGATGGTATCTAACCTAATATCTAAGATACATCAGTTTCATGTGATGTTTTGTTTGTGTCCTTCTGGGAAATGTCAGGCTGAAGATAAATTTTTAGAGGTCACATATTTTCTGCACCATGATCCCCCAATAACCCCCCCTCCCTCCTTCCACCACCACCACACACACTTTTTCCTTGGTTGGAGCCTGTGAGAGCTCTGCAGTGTTTTCTGTGTCCGTCTCTGCCAGCGCCGGTCTGCACAGACCTTATTTGGAATGTCAGAACTGATAGGAGTGGGAGTCAAACAAAGCTTCCCACTCATTTATTTTTTCTTCTTACTTTCTAGCTGCAGCAGTCCCTTTTCAAACCCAGCAAGCAGAGGATTGTTTCAGAGCACGAGTGCAGATTAGTGCGACTGCTCGCCCGTCCTAATGCATGTGTGTGTAATTTAAGTGGAAGCCGAGAGAGATGACAAAACTCAACAAGTATACCCTTTTCAACCGGTGGATTTTTCCAAGCTTTCTCCATTGAAGCGGTTTAAAACACTAAATGTGTTTCCCCTCTCTAAAAGCATGAGGCTTATCAAGACCTGGCTGAGTGAAGTAGCATTAGCACAGCATTAACCACTCAGCCCAGGTTTCCCACAGGATATAAAATGGATCCTTGTTTCACTGGGAAATCGCCACAGCAATGCTGCTAAAGCACTTTGCTGCAATCACATCAGATATTGACGAATATTGTTTCCTGATTTGGACCAGCAGTCACTGTGGAGCATCGGGAAAATCACAGTCCACAAAGCTGAGTGAGAGAGAGACATAAACAACTCAAAAGAACTACGTTTGGTACAGTTATAGAGAATATGATCAACATGCACAGGAGTGGGATACCTTGCATTTAGCTTTGCACGAGGCTACAGCTTTTGTTTCCAGTGGCTCGAGATACTAGAATGGCTCAGGACTGTGTTGCTCAACTCAGCAGTGGCACTGTTGGCTCTCACCGTGCTGCAGCTGCATGCTGAAGAGCAGCCAGATGTTTGAGATGGTGAAATGAGCCTAGCGAGCAGGAAACGGCTCCGCATGCCATAGGAATCGTCTTTGAAAACAGGAAGGGAACTTGTTCCCTGCTTATGGGCCTTTTCCTGTGGCATGACCGGAGGCAGGCCTTGTGTTTGACGGTTGCTGGGAAAAAGGTACTTGTGGTTGTATGGCAATGGCCTTTTAAGGGTACAAACACTCTGGGAGAGCTTTAGACCTGTTTAACAAGGGATTTGTTTTTAGAGGTTTAAATCACCGGGCCTACAAGTGCAGTCCTCTGTCTCACATGGCCTCATTTTCACATGTTAGTTATATATCTGCACTTGTCACATTGTTATGCAATGTGATAGTTAGACTAAAAAAATACATGTTAACCAGTGTCACATAGCTCCAGGCTGCCTGATGACCCAGGTCTCAGTGCTGTGATTAGGCCAGCTTACCTTCTGTAATATAATAAGTGACTAGTTTTAACATCCAGGATTGTTGAGTATTTTTTCTTTCTTTTTTTCTTTCATTTTTTCACACACACAGTGACCTCTGCTGTCTGCGAGGATTGATAATTTCTCATTCTTAAGCCTTTGCTGTTAAGAATCCTTTCATGTTCTCATTAATGTTAACCTTCCCACACCCTCGAGCAGTTTCCCAGCCTGAAAATTGTTTTTTGCCCCCTGCCTCTCACGCTTAAGCAGGCAGACGGGCACGGCGCGGGTATACCAATTGAAGAAAAACATGTCATCGTGGCAGATACATCATGTCCTCTCATTTTCGCAGCACACGCACGCAGCACTTCAGATGTGGATTGGAGAGGCAAGAGCTGATAGAGGGTGTTCCCAGCACATAAGGGTGTTGGGCCAATGAGAATTTAAGCCTGTGTTACCACTAAATGAAACCTTTTGCGCTACAATAGCAGCTTAGCCTATATGCAGTTGGCAGGCGAGAGCTGTGTGGATATCTGCGACCGGCTCTGGGCTTGTTAAATGGTGGGACGTCTTCCTGTCTGTCGCTTCTCTCTCTCTCCTACTATGACAGAGTGAGAATAATGGTGGCAGTTGTCTTTAACAGGAAAGATATGCTGTGCAGGATATGGCATTTAAACCTGGAAGTGTTTTTTTGTTTGTTTTTTTTTTTGCTTATAGCGTTATTGCCAGTAAATCTGAACACCTTCTGTTGTTTCCTTCTTTAAATAATTTATTGAAAATAACCCTTTTTTTATTACTCCAGGAGCCACAGTAATGCATGCTGCATGGGATTGCTCCTGAGCCCTCGGTCCTCCTCAGTAAATGTCTCGGTGGTTAAGAATGACATGTAGATGAGAGGCGACAGCGGTGTCAGGAGCTCTGTGAGCCACATGGCCATGGGTGATGTGATGTGACGGCTTGTCACTGCGATGTTGGTGACCTGTGGTACGTCTGCAGTGGCGTGGCCTAGCTGGTGCTGCGGTGATGCTTTGACAGAGCACTTCCCACCCCCCCTCCTCCTCAACCCTTCCCGTGCACGCTCCACACGCCCCATATTTGTTCCCAGGACCACTTCACTGCTGTCCTACCTTCCTGGGAATCTGAGGGCCAGGAAGCACCGCTCTTGAACTCTTTGTCAGTACCTGAAGAGAGAACGTACTCGATGAATATTACGCGCAAAAGGTCACTCAGCTACCTTCCCAGGTCAAGGAATAGTTTGTATTTCAGGTGAGGAAAAGAGGATATAATACATTTGTTTTAAGAATCAGCTTGACTAATGCTGCTTTATATACCTTGTCTACTCACCCCCAGTTCACCTCTTCATTGTGACAGATGTGCAGTGACCGGCGACTTCAGGGTTTCGAGCATTGGCGACTTTTTTAAGGGGCCCCACATATTTCATTCCGGGGTCTGTGTATATTTTCAGAGCTGCCTCCCCCTGCCTCCGTTTAGCCTCGGGGATATCACATTAAACTCATCTGCTTGATTCTGAACAAAGGCTCGCCAAAGCACGGACTGATTGGAATGCCGGGTTTTAATCTGTGCATTTGGATAATGGAGAGCTGAGATTTGAATGGGAAGTGTCTCTTAACAGGATTTTTTTTTCTTTTTTGTGTATGTGTGCAAGCTGCCTTTTATTAAAATAGCAAGTTTCTCCGTGGAATGTCGAGGCTGAGCTACATTAACAGTTTAAAAAAAATATATGCCTTCAGTAAACATAATGGATGATTTCTCTTCAAAGGAGCTCTTATCATCTCTTCCCATTTCCCAGAGGCTGCCACAAAGCTGCCTCTCTCTCCCTTTTTTTCCTGCTGCTGCTGCTGCTGCTGCTCATCCTTCTCTCCTGCCTGCTCTCTGGAGGGCAGCCTCAATCTAATACAACTGTGTCAGGAAGTGTGGGGATGCAAAGTGCTGATGAGCCAAAAGTAGCCCACCTCTGCAGTGTGCTGCTGCGTCCCAACACGCGCCGGCCTGATTAGGGAAGCACACCATGAACCTATGCTCACATCCCTGTGCAACCTTATGGCACATGCCCTATGGAAACTGATTAAATATGCTCCTTTTGTTCAGGGAATATGATACGATGTGAGTTTTACACCCAGCACTCCATTTTAAGACAAAAATTAGAAATAAAACCGCATTTTAGAATATTGTGTGTAAAAAGGATCAGCCTCACCGATGCTATCATTTTGTCAGCCGCTAATTTATCCACCACAATGTACAACAAAAAAAATGCTTTAATGCTTTAATGCTAAAAGTATCTGCCAAGATTTCCAAGAGGCAGCTATCTAATTTGTCTTCTAAACTTCGCTTCAATAGATATCTAGTTCAGTATTTCCTGCGGGATCGTCATAAAACACACTGTATATGCTGGTGTGGCATATTTTCTAGATCTAAGCTGAGTTATAATTGCTTGTTGCTGCCTCAGTAACCCCCTCAAAGTTATGCATTTCCTTCATTCATAGGGCTATGCAAATCTTGTATTTAAATTATATCTATGAGAGTCTTTAAGCCAAAAAGAAGCTGTTTAGAGTCAAACAAAACAAAGTAAAGTTGTTAGTTGTTGTTAGTTATGTTGGTATTTTCTCTCGTTGGTAGCATCAAATCATGGTTATCCTGCAAGATTTTTCTTCATTCGTAATATCCAATAGATTGTATGCACTTTGTTGTTACCTGATATGTGCTGAACATAAACAAGCCACAACTAAGCACCAAAAAAAGCATAAAAATAGAGAAAGACTGACAAAATCTGACAACCTCATTGACCTGATTTCATTGAAACTATAAATTATCTTGTGAATGCATGCACTCTTAGACTTAGCTTCCTTAAATAATTAAAAATGTAGTTATCCAGGATGTTTTATCCAATTTCTCTGGTTATAGTTTCATGGCTTACAGCTTTAGACAACCAGTAGAAACCATATAATTAAACTGAGCCCTCCACACTTTCTCAGCGTTCTGCAAGCAGATAGCTGAATTTTGCATGACAGCTGATCATTGGCACTGGTCTTAGGGCTCTTGTTTCTTATCTGGCAATAAATGAGCCGAAATCCCCCTCTTGCAACAGTATGCAACCTGCAGAACCGCATAAATATTATGTCTCCCTAGGAACACAATAGTCGTATTTATTCCTTTATTTTGGGACTGTTTTTTCCACGTCAAATGCCGAGAGGAAGGTTTCTAACTCTCGCAGGAGCGGATTGCAACATGTTTCAGGGCTCTGGTGAATAGATTAAAGGCTGGTGAGCTCGATCTGTTGTTGAGCCACAGTCTCATACACAAACACACACATACACACACAGACGCGAAACCTTCGAACACTCAAATCTATACCCTTCAAGCATGCATGGCTCTGAGCGCTGTGCCACCGGACTGACAGATGGTACCAGGAGGCCTGGTGTTGCGTCCCTGTGATGGCTCACCCGGAGCCCCATCCACAGTGCTCAGCATCACCATGCTGCTCAGCTTGACACACGAGCGACCAGCCTTCCAGCTCCCAGGAATAGATAGCCTCTGTCGACACGGCCAAGGTCGCGTTTCCTCTCTGCCACAGTCAAAGGGCATCAATAAGCAGCCCTGAAAAGGTTATGTTCCGGAGATGAAATCCATTGTGGATTCACTCATTAAAATGATTTACTTTTTGTCCACAAGCTGTTGACATGGATTGATGCTGCAAAACATTGTGCCTTGTTAAAAGCTTTAAACACATTGAATTATGCTATTTTCTATTTTTGCATTGTAGCTGTGAGAAGTTTAGATGAAAGATTTCAGTCATTTTCATTTTGTTAGCCTGATTTTTGTATTTTCTTACTAACCAAGATGATAGCGGGTGAATGAAATTTTGCAACAACAATAAAACCGAACGTACGCAGTTGTGCTTTCATCTCTAAGCTCATCTGTACGATGAGTATATAATACATAGGTCTGAGCCTCTTATGCTGCAGGAGTCACTTTCAAAGTGATTCAGAGCTTCTAAGCTCATTAAATGTTAATCAAAAAATCTATTTTCAGATCACTTGAGTAGATCTGTCATGAGGATTTCAGGCCAGCTAGGAGGCCACTGCTTCTGAGCACTGAGTGAACAGGATGGTCCTTTATTTGTTGGAAATGTCGTAGTAGTTTTTGAGCTTGGATATTAAGTTTTTTGTTTCTTCCAAATGAAGATAGTATCAAGATTCACACATGACAGTGACCTAACCTTGACTGCAAGTCTCGAGCAGCCTCTGCTTTGAATTTTGAACCGCTCTTGACTACAGTCCATTTTTAAATGGCACAGAGGCGGTAGTGAGGCAACCCTGTCTCACAATGGCTTTTTGCAACACATCCACTGTCCCTTCCATTATTCATGATGTGTTTTCTCAGACAGTGCCCTGAACCATGAGGAGTACTCCTGTCTGTCTTCTGCAGAAAGCCCTGTGGAAGGAGAGACAGCGAGCATGAACTGCACACACTAGAGGGCCTGTTTTCTTCAGCATTTGGAGAAAAAAAACAGATGTCCAGTAGTATGTGGAGAGGCACAACGTTTAATAGTCTGGATGTCAGTGAAGATGACAAAGGGGAGCTGGTGAATGAGACATACTGTGGATGAACTTATGGAACATTTCCCAGTTAAAGTTGTGTGTGTCTCTGTGATTCTTTGTGTTAACTTGGCATCTTCCAGTCAGCCTGCCATTACATCATCTGACAAGATTTCTCTCAAGTCTCATTTCTACTGAGCTTTAGTTTTGTGGTGCTGCTACACTAACAGGACCTTACTATTTCTTTTTCCATGTTTTTGTTTCATTATTATTCAAGATTAGTAACTCAATAACTGAATACTAATGTAGAACTATTTATTTCTTGTCTTTAATTCATTTTCATCTGAGTGCAAATAATGCAGAACATTGAACTTCTTGTCACCTCTGTTGAGTCTGAAATGAAATTATTAACATGATATAATACAGTTGGAAAAAAAGGGGTAACTTAAAATAAACCAGACAGTTACTCAGTCGTCATATCTTTCTATTTGCAATCATGCTTTTGAAAATTTCTCTGCACTAATGTTAAGCATTAGAGTTTCTACTTACTAAGCTAAATGCAAAGC
The DNA here is from genome assembly GCA_037176925.1 of Amniataba percoides. Classification (NCBI taxonomy): domain Eukaryota; kingdom Metazoa; phylum Chordata; class Actinopteri; order Centrarchiformes; family Terapontidae; genus Amniataba; species Amniataba percoides. Next base: position 4,650,439 of record JBAJHX010000049.1, on the reverse strand, counting down.
CACGGGTGTGATCGCTGGATGATTTCCCTCCACACACAGAGACACACACACATACCATCCCACCTTTCAGAATAACACCACCACCGTCAACATAATAATCATCATCCATCCACATCCATTCAGTATATTGAAACGCACACGCACTTATTAGCTTTAATAAAGGAGGCTCGGTGAGTCACCGAGATATTTGCGCCTTGATTAAAATGTGAGGATGTATCTCTGAGCAATTGTTAAGAGCATTAGCAAAAGTAATACAGACACGAACAGAGTCGAAACGTAGTGAACTGCAGGATTCACTCCAAACCCTCAGGCTATGAATCATCTTAATGTAATGTGTGCCAGCAGGTGGAAATGACTCAAATTTGTTCCCACAGTGAAATATGCAGCACACTGATACTCCTCTCCTGTGCTCAGGTTGGTGTACAGTCAGAGCCATTTTGTTTCCATGCAGGCACCACATTAAAGATGGTCAGATAATCAGTCATTTTTATGTGTGTACAGCAGAGTGCCTGAGATTGCTGCTGGATAGACAATTTCTGTCTCAGTGGATTGTCACTGAATTCACTCATAAGCTTGACATATAGAAAAAAAGATTTTGTTGACATGACAAAATCTGTCCCTGGAAATACAAATCTATTCTTTCGCTGCGATAACGAGCACACTGTGTTAACGTTTTTAATGGGTGTTGCTGAGTTTTACTGAGCGGTTAGAGTTGTGAGTCATGGCTATGTGCTTATTACCTTAAATGAAGACATGGGGAATAGGACAAAGGGAAGTCAGACATCTGCACCAGCATGTTAAGCAGAATCTCAGCCACAAAGGAGAAACTCTGCTATCTAACGAAGCACAATGGAAGAAAATATAACGTATGCAAATGAGGGAAACAAAGACCCCATTCTTCTCTCTGTGGTCTGTCAACTGTATCAGATTCCTCGCTATCTTCTCAGCCCATCCACTGCACTCAAACTACATTATATAAAAACATTTTTTCGAAATGCTGCAGCAGCACTTTTGCTGCACTGCAAGTGTTGAAATAAATGTATATATAAAAGCTTTGTTTGAGTCATTTGAATGCATTTGCCTGATCTTACAGAGTGGTGTTAAAGGGTGATTTATTTTAAAATACAGCTTTTGACACATCTTCACTGTTGTAAAATCAAAAGTTATTCCACTGGATGAAAACACGTCTATTAATAAAAGTAATCTCTAAATTTCACAAGTTGGTTGAGTGTACAGCAACTACAGGCCTCGGAGCAAATTGTGAAATTGGATTAATTTACATGGTGATACTCAGAACTATCGCCATGATTTAAATTGGCTCACAAGACAGTTTTTTTTAAGCAAGTGGAATAATAAAAGTCTTGTTATAAAGATCTTTAGAGTTAGTCATTTATTGCAATTCAGACACACTCACTTGGTAAAGAATTTATTAATTGAAGGTGAGGTGGAGATAGAAAGGTATTTGGAGTCTCCGTCTGTTTCCTTCGTTTTTAAAGTGCTCTTCTGTTCTTTTTCGCAGCTTCAAGGATCTCTGCGAAGGAAGATCGAGGGGCATGCACCGGGACACACAGCAAAGCAGAACGGGCTCTCCTGTGGTTTCGCTGGATCGGACTTTAAGCGGGTCCGCGTGGATACCGGTGGTCTGGGACCTGGACCCTGTAACCACAACTTGCCCCAGCCTCATTCTCTGCAAGGGTCTTCAAACATGGGCATGCAAAGGAAGAATTACATGATGCCGCATGGAGTGGGGTCGGACATTTTCAACATGACCTTGAAAGAAATGAAAAAAGAGCCCACTGAGATCCAGTCTTGCGGCCAGTCGAGCGCAGAGATGATGTTTGACTTCAAAGATGAAGGCGGTGGTCAGATTGACCCGGACCTCCAAGATCTTTTCGATGAGCTGACAAAGACAGTACCAACGCTGAACGACCTGGAGTTCGAGAAGATGCTCAAGCAGGATGATACGTTCGGTTTGGATCTTGGTCGGCCGAGCTCGGCAGGGGCGGCCGCCAGTCTGTGCTCCCCGATGGATAAGCCCATAAAGATGGAGCACTCCCCAGATTATAGCCAGGTTCACGGTGGCTCGCCCCAGCTCCGGCCAGCCTCAGCAGGACCTTCTTTCACGTTGACCAGCACCTCCTCTACCACTCCGTCGCAGAAAGCTAACACTCAGGCAGGACACCCCAGAGGCCTGCCCTGCTGGCCAGAAATATCCCACGCAGAGCAGCTGAAGCAGATGGCAGCGAACCAGCAGCAGCCGGGCTCTTTGCTCCATCACCACCACCAAACACAACCTGCAGGACTGACCAGCTGGGCTCCCGCCATGAGCACCCACTCCTCCACCAGCACCTTCCCGCAGGACAAGGTCTCCAGCGCAGCCACGCTTAGCCAGCAGAGGATTGGCCCTCAGAGTAAAGGGATTAACAACTGCCTCTTCAAGTCAAATGGCCACAACGGCTCCCATCATTTGGACATGAAGGTTCTCGGCACCAAACCCACGTTGCACTTCAGTCCGAAAGCACCCAACTCCGCCGGCCAGCCGATGCCGATCATGGCGGGCGCGGCGAACAAGACGTCGGCCCAGCATCAGCATCAGCAGCAGCAGCAGCAGCAGCCGTCATCGAGCGGCCAGAATCAGCCACACACAGCTCTCCACTTCCAGAACCAACAGATCTCCACGTCAGCGTCTCTTTGCCTGCAACCCAAATCTGTTCCCGCAGGGCTGCCGTTCAAACTGTCACAACAACGACAGGTAAGGGCTCTTTCCAAAGTCCTTTCATACACCATTACCTCATACCTACAAATGTTTCAGGAATTAGAACAAAATTATGATTGAGGAGTTTGGACAATATCGAAAGGACAATAGTAATTAAAGGTGTAGTTTTGGTGTCTCCAAGTGACAAATATCTACCATAATCTGTGTGACTACGATAATAATGAGTCTACTAAAAGACTGATTTTAATTATAGTAAGAAAGATTTCAAGCAACATGCAACAATAATATACTATCATATGTAACAGCAAAAATACGACAACGTTAGTGTAAATTATGATTTATGTGTGTGGTTAATTGCAGTAACTACAATCTATAGTGTCCATGTCTTAAATGTGCAGTGTTTATAACAAACAGTAGGAGCTTTAGCTGTAAGTACATTTTCTTTTAAGCAACCCGCATGTTTTATTTCTTGTATGACTGCATTTATTTTTCAGCAGATATTGAATGTCTGGCTTGTATATCGTATTATACCCAATATACTAGCATTTTCCTGCTGAAGGTATAGCAACATGGTACACGGGATTCAGACTCACCCTCTTTAGTCTTCCTCATCAATCGGTTTCCTCCGTTTGCTCGCAGCAGCCAACCTGCCGTCTGAAACAGTAACAATGCGGCGCTGTTTGTTTTTTGGGGACTTGATCGTCATTGTTCTGGCTGCTGTCTGCGCCTTTGCTGTTGTGGCTCCCTTGAATATGTATTTCCCCTGAAAGTGTTTTGACGATGACACAGATTGCCAGAGCATGGTAGATTAACATGCAGGACTTCTAATTTCTCTGCTTGTCATGGTGGCTCCCCGTCAGGGCACAGATATGCACAGCGGGATTTGCTAATTGGAGGTTGTTAGCTACAAGGGACAAGTGGTGGAAAATGACAGTAATCTGCTTAGCCTGGTGCCGGAGGTTGAATCACTGATTTGTTATGATTGGGGAGATTTAGACCGTCCCCTCTTTCATTTTTTGCACTAACAGTATCTGTAGCTGTCTTTGTGTGAAATGATAATGCGAGCCACACAAGAGAGCTCTCGTAACCTCTACAGATCAAGGGAAGTGCTTGAGTGACTGGGAGAGGGCGGAGGGGAGAGGAGGGGAGGGTGGAGGGGGAGAGAGGAGAGAAGGAGAGAGGGTGGGAGTCATACAGACGTTGAAGCAAACAAGGTAGGGTGACAAAAAAACGTACATCATCAGGCGAGTAAAACAGAACCAGTTTTACCACTTTATCAAATTACCATTTACACCCTAAACAAAAGACACGGCCGTCAATAATCAAAACTCGTCTTGAAACTCCCTTTAGACTGTTTTCATGAGCAGAAGCTTTCTATGAATCTATGAAATATCTTGAAAGTAATGAGTCATTTAAATAAGCCAACAAACACTCAAAATGTGTGTCAGGTATTGTGTGCATGTACACAGTATATTCATCAAACTTGTTATCAAAAGTAAGTAACGGGTATGTTAGAATAAGCATTAGTGATAATATTCCTGTGTTCTCACCTCCACCACCACAGATAGTATGCAAAAAGAAAGTATAGTTGTGAGAAGAAAGCGGAAGAGACCTGGAAGAGCTGGATATCAAATCACGAAAAAGCCTTAAATGGATTTTGATAAATTATTCAAAAAGCAAAATTTTCCAAAGCCAGGAGCCACAGAAAGTAAAAGCTCAGCCACCTCTAGTCTTTAAACTGCTGAGGACATGCGGCAGTGCTCAGGTTCACCAGAGGTAAAGGTTTGGTGAGGCCGCTCTCCCAAGGATGAGTGTTTTTAATACGCAGCCTGTTTGAACAAATGAAATATGCAAACATGAAGCGAGGGATATTATAGTGTAAGAATTGGGAAGAAAAAGCCTCCTTGAAGGTTTGAAATAACAGTTTGAGAAGGGCTTGATAATGGTGTTTGTCTTTTGCAGTCAGCATGGACAGGGTTAAAAGTCCAGCTAATGAGGAAGGGACAGCTCACAGAGAAGGAGAAGAAGAAAAAAAAAACGGAGCAGAATCTCTTCCCACAGTGAATTGAATTAGTAATGCCAGAGAAATAAAGGTCCTGAAAGAGTGCCCTGATCCCCTGTGTAACACTAGCAACTAGCAGTGGGTTTCCCCCCACTGGGTGAGGCTCGAAGACCTTTTTTTATAACAGCCAGAGACGCCAGCTTTGGTGCCAGTTTGAAGCTTCTTGGAGTTTAATTATCGGTTGTTGAGTCAAACACGTCAAAACTCAGATGCAGCACTTTCTATCTGAGAGGTCACATGCAAAAAAAAAGAAGACCTCACCCGCTGAAAGAGTACTTTCTCTGGAAGCATAATAGTAGAGGACACTAATGCATTTTGAAACCTGACTTGCTGCGGTCGGTGGGCAGCACCATTTCAAGGACACGATTTGGTGCAGATGTGTTTAAGCTAAGGGAAGAAAAATCTGACCTTTTGGGGTCCTGTGACAGTGTAAATAGCAAAAAGGGAGGCAATCCCAGTGCATTAAAAGTCCTTACAGGTCTTTTTTTATTTATTATGTCTGAAATAAAATTGATTTTTTTGCCACAGTGGAAAGCGTTTGACCTCCTCCCAATTTTCCAAAAATTTGTATGGATTTTTGTGGTTCCTTACAGAAGCAGAAAGGACCATTTTAAGGAAATATTTTTGAGGTGTGTTAGAGCTGTTCTCTTAATTTAGCAAAATATAAATGATCGCTCTGGAAAAATGGCCTCCTTTTTAGATTTATACGTTTCATTTTAGCCATTTAATTATATCATTTTAATGATACGGGTCAAGTCAAGTCAGAACAAGAGTTGTACCGTATTGCGTATCTGGCTTTCGTCCCTTTATTGCGATACACTGATGTGTGCTCATATTTTTTTTTACATTATCTAACCACTTACATTCTGAATTACATTTACAACATTTGGCAATCTTATCAAGGGTGACTTATACTTCTGCTCAGCTTAAGACAACACTGTTAGATCAAGCGAAGACAGACATTTGGCAGCAATTTCATCGCCCCGGTGATTAGCTTCAGCTGATGCAGATTTACATCGAAATACAACACGAGGGTTTGTGCTTTGCCTCCCACAGAATCTTCCTGAAAGTTCAGAAAATGACGTCTGCAACTTGAGGTGTGGGTTTCGGTGCGGTAAATAACGAATCCTCGAGTTTTTGTTGTTGATCTTGTGGCACCACATCCCTCACTTAGGATAAGAGCGGGGCCGTGGGTTTGGGGAAGGAGAAAGGCGGTGGAGGGGGGGCCTGAGCTTACCAGGTCACTTCAGCAGTGCTGTGAAGGGAGTACTTGTTTCCTGGGAAAGGGAGCCGCAGCCAAGTCCAGATGCCGAGGCGCTCCCCAGGGACAGCGTCATGGGTCCAGACTGGAGGAAGTGCAGTGTGAGAGCCGGCAGAGGCAGAGGCTGGGCCTGGATCACTGTCAGCTGCCTGCACTGCCGCAGGATGGGAGACTAAATCACTCCGCTCCTTCTCTGAGGCCTGAGCCACATGTGGTATTCATTTACAACAAGCTTGTGAAGAATGAGAGGAGGTGGGGGGAAACATGGAAAACAGCTTTATGACACATCAGGATGACAGAGAGGATTACTCAGTTGTACATGCTAAAACACCCCTCATTGGCTTCTCTTGCACCCCAAAGATGGCACAAGCCCTCTCCGGCGTACCTCTGTGGGGAAAACGCCCGCAATGGTCACAGTTTCTCACAGTCTCTATAGCTGGCTACAGTGAATCAAAGCCGGCGCCTCTGCTTTCTAGAGTAACAGGAGAAACCACTGTTTTGATGTTTCAGTTCCTGTGTAACCTCATTGCCATGCTTGGTTTGCTGTGTGGGCTGAACTCAGGCAGAGAAGGCGAATATTAGCTCACGAAAATGGCTTACGACTCCTGATGAGTCTCAACTTCCCTCGTTCTCTGATCCCCGTCTCGTTAATTCTCCAAATTTCAGCCCATGACATTATCATTCACACACACACATACACACACACATGTCCCTCTCTTTTTTTTTTTCTCTTGGGGACCACAAAGTCACCACCCTGCAGAGATTCATCCTCTGCAAAGAATCCTAAGTAATAGCTTCTGCTAAATGCACTGTTGGATTTCTAATCCATTTTACCCTGGGAAACATTTTAAGTCAACACAATGACTGACATTGTATACACAGTGCATGTTGACTTGGCTTTGGTGCACATTAACCTCTTTCATGACAAAACGCTCGCCCTCGGTTGAAGCCTGAGCACAGCGAGAGCGTCCTTGTGTCCACAAGACAGACAGGTTTTACTTGGAGTGCTTAGATGGTCCACACAGCTGCTAAAAAAGAGGGAAAAAAGTGCATTACAAGGACATATAACATCTGAAACACCCATGATGGTGAAAGCTTATCTGCAAAAGCACACGACCACGATGAGGCTTCAAACAGAAAGAGCTAGTTTCGATATCTCAATTTCATTTGAGTGCCTCCGTCTACAACGTTTTAATCAGTGTGATGGTGTCAGGAGCCAAATGGGTTTCTAGTGGATGATATGCCTCCTTGCCAAACACAACACAGTGATCAGTAAAGGAGAGCTTTATTAAATGGAGGTAGTCATGGTGCTGGCGCTTAACTCCCCACTGGCACACATTTCCTGCTGTCTCAGGGATTCTTTCCACTCTCTTTAGACACAATTATCAAGGGAGAAGCAGGCCTTGAGGAGGGCCCGCACACCCCCCGCACCCCCCTTCCAAAAAAAGCCTCCCTCCAAGTCTCCCTTTTTTCATCTGCAGAGGGAGTAGCCTTGACCACATTCTGGAGGTTGAATAGCATCTTTGAAGCTCATTTGTGATGTTTTGTACAGCTTTGCCATCTAGTGGTCAGATTGTATTATTGCATTGTTTAGGATTTATTTTTCCTGCAGCAGCTTTCATAGCACTTAGCTCCAATCTCCAGGCAGAAAGATGAGTTTAAAAATGAAAATGCAACGCCACTGATTTAAAAAAACCAAAAAAACCCCAAAAACTTTATTTCTTTTTTCCTAGGGTGTCCCTCCTGGTCCAAGGCCTCCCGCCACTGTAAACTTAGGAGTCATGGCGGCCCAGACACAGCCACGGCCCCCGGCACCCAACAACCAGCAAAAAGGCCCCGCCAAAGCACAGGCCATGCAGAGACAGCTCCACCAACAACAGCACGGCATCAACAATGTGGTAAGCTACACCTCTCATCATGTATCCTTTATTCATTAGAACTTAAGACTGTGAGAATTTGATTTGGAAGGATTGATTCATCACATCTTTTTTTTTTTCAGGACAAAGACAACACGCATGAACAGTTCAGTCGTCGCCTCACAAGGCCGCCGCCCGATTACAAGCAGACGCGAAGTATGGTGGGAGTTCAGCAAGGAAACGTGTTCACAGGTGACGATGGTTCAGAGAGGCTGTGAGTGCTGACAGCAGCACGACAGTAATTATAATCAGTCTTTTTTTGTATCTCTGCAGGTCAAAACTCCCAGTCTGCCAGCAGCAGCCCTGACAATGACCTGCAGTCCCTGTCCTGTCACCTCCCAAGCGGGTCCGGTTCGAAGATGAGTCCCTCGACGTCCGACCGCAGATTTGGTATCGGTCCTGACTGTCATCCGAGCCCCTGCATAGGTCAGTTCCAGCAGCACAACAGTCAAAACCGTATCGGACTAAATCAGAATAAAGCTAGATTCCTGGGGCCGAGCGCTCATGGAAATTCTTTTGGGATGAACAATGGAGCAGGCGTACAGCACCCGAGGCCGACCCCTGACCTGCATCCTCAGGGAGTGCCGGGGCAGGGTCTCGGAGGCCTGATGAAAAATGTCAACATGGGCTGGGGCTCGGCCAACAAGCAGGTGACGGCCGGACTCGGCATCAGGCGGCTCCCCAACCCGCTACAGTCTCAGGGCGCGCAGCTGGACATGCCAAACCATCCATACCAACAGAGGCACATCGTCCCCCCCAACCAGGTCGCGCCAGACCTCGGGATGCTCCCTCTCAACCCCTCGTTAAGAGACGCGGGTCCGAGAACGAGCCAGCCGATGATGGGGTCTCCGACGGCGGTGGGGAACCTGAACCAGGCCTCCCCCGAACAGCGGGTACCAGCGGGCAACTTCGCAGAGCCCAGCCCCGGCTCGAGCAGCTACCAGAATAACCGTGCCAACCGCCTGACCTTCGACTTCCTCCCCGAGGGAGACAACACAGTTCCAGGGATCAACACAGACTCGGACTTCATAGACTCTCTGCTCAAGTCCGGCTCTGGGAATGATGATTGGATGAAAGACATAAATTTGGATGAGATTCTCGGCAGTCACTCGTGAATTTGGGTCACAGATTGCTAAAAAAAAAAAAAAGAAAAAGTGACCCGCAGCTCAAACGATAGAGGTTACTGATGTAAGATTTAAGGGGTAACGTTTTTTTTTAATAATGTTAAAAAGGATTTTATAAACTCATACTATTTGTTATCCAAGTATACTGTAATGTTTTTGTATTGTATTTACTGTGAAAGGAATTTGTGTTCTGTCCTTAGTACTCGGCATATTTTATCCCCTCTATATTGGCGAAGAAAGCGTTTTTTCTTTGCGGTCACCGTTTTCGTGGTTTGTTTGTCATACTCATGCTGTAGTGCTGTCGCGTAGGATGAAACACCAAATTCACACTGTGAAAAGAAAACATTGCTGTGTTTGCTTTCAAGCCCGTCTCGGTATACCCAGTTAAGTTTCTAAATCTGCATCCACTATTTAGCATGATATGGTATTTACCTTCAGACGTTTTGCTACCGTACACACAGGATCTTACCACGACAGATGTTTTCTTACTTATTGTTCAAGTTTTTTTTTTTTTTTTTCATCTGTGGTAGCTTTTGATGCAGTTAAAATGATGTAACCATTAGTTGTTTTTTTGTTTTTTTTCATGTGATATTTAATAATTATTGGGATAGTAATGAGACATTATAATACATGTAATTATTAAAAATTGATTTGAATAAATGAGCAAGTAAAAAGTGTGTTTTTTGTTTATCTGTTTTTTTTTTTTATATATATATATATATACGCCCGATTTACTAACTAAAGTGAAGATGACACTCATTTAGGAAAGAAAGCCTGTTCTCAATGACTTATACTGTATTATACTATACCGTGCTTCCCAACAGTAAGATTATTTTCACATTTAATGAGCACAATTTCCAAAATATGAGGGTATTTAAATCTGAATGCAATTATTGACATTTTGCTGAATGAATTTGTGCAAGAACTTTTAAAAAGTCTCATCTGTGGTTCACTTTCATGTTTAAGATGCTCATGTTATTTCATGTTGATTGGTGTTGGAGTTTCAAAGTCACAAAGGTTTCCAGCCCGTCGTCTCTCTCAAAGGATGACAAACGGATGAAATACAGAGATTTCTGAAGAGGTCTGGTTAAGTAACAGCACACTGTAAATACTACAAATAAAAAAAATCCTTCTCCTGCTTGAATGATTTATAGAGAACTTCACTGAATAACTCTGAAATTATCTTTCCCGTTTCCTGTAAAGATAAGATAAGATCTTTTATTGATCCCACAGTGGGGAAATTTCACTGTTACAGCTGCTCAAAAACACACAGTAAAAAAAGACATTAAATAATAGACACAAAGACACAAGAAACAATATACAATAAATAGTAATTAATAATAAACAGAAAAGAAAGAAACAGTATTTATATACACAGCCTCACACAGTTAAATGTGCAGTGGTGAGGTGTTATTGCACAGGTGAATTTGGATACATAGCAGATATGAATTTACAGTTTAAATAAATGAGTGGAGTGAAAAAAAGACCATAAAGTGCATAGCTAGGACCTCAGTAAGCATCAGTAAACATTAGTAAACATTAGTGCAATGATGAAACATCAGTAAACATCCGTCCTATTGTGATCTGGAAAATGTTTGTTGCAATAACAGACAATAAATAATAACAATAAAAGATCTGGTGTGATACAAATCACTGCTCAGTTTCTATCACTTTACCTCAAACATGCAACAAAAACTCATTAATGTTCAAATCAAAGTCAAAGATTTTGAATCAGTGGTCACCACATGTCATAAGAAGATGCTATTTATTTATTTCAATGGACCGACTCAAAAAATGGGAAAAGAAAATTTATTATCCTGTAAAAATAATTTTAAAAGAAACTTCCCATATTTCCCATCAGTATGTCATTTACACACATACTGTAATGAGATATGATGTTTCCTCTGTACACGGTTTCCTCTGTCCTCCATGTTTGTAGTCCATGTGTGGTAAAGGACTTCAGTACCCAGAAGTCTGAGCTTGTGTAAGCAGTGCACAGATGTTTTTCATTGGACTAATCAGAGGAGTGTACAGACCAAAGAGTCCTGTCATTCTGTTTGCCTGAAAAGACTAAAGAAGCTTTAAGACTGAACAAAGTTTGCATTTTATTAAACTTAGTGCAGATCCAAACATGGAGGACTGAGTTTCTGCATCCACCTGAGTGACCGTCCAGCAGCCACCAAAGCCAGGTAAGTGATCAGCATTATTTAAAAGACCTATTGATTGATCTGACACGCGAAAATCACGTTTCCAACGCTAAAGCAGGATCGCTTGTGTCTTCAAACAGCACGTCCCTGTTTTGAAGCCAATATTCACTTCACTTCAGGGGGAGAAATTGAAACTTTATTGTGAAGGGCCGCGGAAGTAGTGGGATGTCATCCTCTTGATTTTGACGCTTGTAGGTCATGTGTGTTATTACGTCACTGTATGTTTTATTGTGAAAGTGCTTAAATTTAATAGCATGTCAACTAAAAACAACACAAGCAGTGCAGTTAATAATATTGATGATAATAATAATAATAATAATAATAATAATAATAATAATAATAATAAAAATGATTCAACAAATAAAACAATATTGTGGGTATTAAATAACAACAAAAATTGGTAGAAATATCAGTGGGGGGGCCTTACGCAATTTATTGTATATAGAATATTCATGCCCATACAGTGCCCTCCAGTGGTCGCAGTGTGTATCTGCAGCATGAATTTAAGTTTTACTTTGAAGATACTAAGCGATATGTTACTGTGGTGTTTGTGTCTTACGTTATACTTTCTTTGTTGTTGTTCCACTGTGTGACCACGAGATGGCGTCTTATTAAGTAAGGAGAACAAGCAAGGCTGTGAATCGCTGTACAAAAAGAAAAGAAAATAGTTGTCATTTAATCACGGAAAAGTTAAAAGTTATTTTGGTAATTGCTTTTTTTTTTTTGGACAACAACATAAGTTTACATTCGTTATCACAAATGTAAACAACTTTTTAAACCCGAAGGAAATTCTGCCACAGTACAGTACAAAAATGTAACAATACTAAATAATACAAATTTTCTAAACATAAAATACATATATGTATGTATATATGTATATATGTGTGTATATGAGTGTGTGTGTATATATGTGTATATATGTATGTGTGTATATATGTCTATATGTATGTATATGTATATGTGTATATATGTATATATGTGTGTATATGAGTGTGTGTGTATATATGTGTATATATGTATGTGTGTATATATGTATATATGTATGTATATGTATATATGTGTATATGTATATGTGTATATATGTGTATATATATGCATATATATGTATATGTATATATGTGTATATATATATATGTATATGTATATATGTGTATATGTGTATATATATGTGTATATGTTTGTGTCTAACTTTATACTTTCTTTGTTGTTGTTTCACTGTGTGACCACGAGATGGCGTCTTACTGAGTAAAGTTAGTTTGAACAAGCAAGGCTGTGAATTGCTGTACAAACAGAAAAGAAAATATTTGTCATTTAATCACGTAAAAGTTAAAAGTTAATTCATGAAAATGAATTTTTTTCTTCTCTTTGCGTTATTTTGGTAATTGCTTTTTTTTTTTTTTTTTTTTTTTTTTGCACAACAACATAAGTTTACATTCGTTATCACGGATGTGAACAACTTTTTAATCCCGAAGGAAATTCTGCCTCCTTTTTAAACACTCTCAAAATTCAAACCCTCGTAGATTTATAAGATGTAAATATGAAAGCTGAACGCACACTACTGTACAGGAGACACGGCACGGAGGAGATTGATTGACAATCATCTACCGTCCCTTAGCCAATCAGGACGCAGAACACAATGGGCGGGTTCAACCTTAGCCAATCAGGATGCAGAACACAATGCGCATTCATACGATAAAAAAAAAAAAAGAAAAATTGCACTGAAAAAAATCTGCGAAACAGCGAGGCCACGAAAGGTGACCCCCGATATGGCAAGGGAACACTATATACATACATACATATATATGTACACACACATTTAAAAAGGGTGACCCCAAAAAAAAAAAAAAAAAAAAAAAAAAACTCCCTCCCCACCTCTCCACACGTGTTTGTGTTTGTTTTTTTCTCTCTTTCTCTCTCTCTTTCTCTCCCT
>JBAJHX010000049.1:4600791-4630769 GCA_037176925.1 Amniataba percoides | reverse complement strand
CGAGTAGTGCAAGAACTGTGATGGAAAAGCACCTTTTGACTTTGGATAAGAAACCAGGATTCTCCAGCAGAAAGCAATCTGTGCAAACCGGGTTTCCCTTTTGTTCAGGCTGCAGGCAAATCCGATGAGTTTCAAAATCAAATCTTAAAAGGAGGGCTGTTCACGTTTTTATTTAGAAGTGATCAAATCAGATTTGTGTGTCCAGAAATCACCAACCTATGTGCACAAGCAATGTGGCTTTCCAACATGGAAGCATGAGAAATTAAAAAACTGTGCCATTGAGACGCAGTTGTTCTCTGTCCTTTATGCCGCTCTGCTGGTAATGGTACAAATTCTGCAGCGATAAACTTCCACCGCTCTGGATTTAACATTGTCATTGTGCGTCATGTCAACAGTGACGCAGCAGACACTTTGAAATCCAGTCTGTGTGTGTCAAATGTGTCAGAAACTGGATTTGGGCTGGAGGTCTGAACAAAGCCTTAATCTCTTACCCCTTTTTATGGAAACCAGGTTTTTCCTTCACGTGACGTTTCAAAGTTAATAATAACTTGGTTACTTAAGCACACAGTGTGCACGCTTTCAGTAAAGACAGTCTAAATATCTATTTCTGCTCTGCAGCCAGTACACTCTCAGGTCACTGCCTACACTGAACTCTAAACAACCCGTGTGAGCGGCCTCCGGTAAACAAAATCACCAGAACCCTCGTTCATAATCACAGAGCTCTGTTTTCTGGCGTTATGACACAGCCTTGAGTAAACTACTGGACTCGGGCTGCACCGCCCTGCGTGGGCGGCACGGTGACACATCACCGTTAGGAAGTGATAAAATTACCACAAGTGACTCACAAGACTTCATTGCAGGGTGGTGTGACAATAAAGATGGATCAAAGGGAGCTGAGATCCACTGCTTTACCTTCGGATGATGACTCACACCTTAGGAGCCTATTCAAGATGTACAGTACTTTTTAATAACACAAGCACTTTACTGAAAACATAACTCAACCTGTGAGCAGAAAGGGATCCAGTGTCTTGCTACTATACTGATGAACACATATTGAAAGTGTTGTGACCTTTTTTGTGATTCAAGTTAGTTGTTCCTCCTCAAGCCCGCAGAACTTCCCAAAAAAAAAAAAAAAAAAAGAAATTTTTTTCCCCTCCACAGGATTTAGCTCTGACTCCTCACCTGTGGTCTCTGCCGGAGCAGCTCTTGTTGCTTCAGCCTCAGCCGTTCCTTCTCCATCTGCTGCAGCCTCATCTGGTTGTTGCCCCCCATGACTCCGCTGTGGGTGCTGGGAGGCAGCTGCCCTCCCTGCTTCACCGGGGCGCTCTGGGTGATCCTCTGCTGGTTCAGGGCTGCAACAAAAAGAGACGGAGAGGAGTTGTCACGAAAGTCAGCGTAAAATGTAGTGCTCTATTTCTTTTTTTTTCTAACTTTGCATACCGAGACTCCAAATAGTCTGTGACTGCTTTTTAAATCAAAAGGAACTGGAGAGGATGAGAGCCTCAAACTGCAGATTCAAACTTTGTCTGAACACAACAGTCTGTTCTGTTTCTGTGGGAAAATGTCAGAATCCAGCTGCCACATTTCTTTTGGGCAAAGCGAGGCTGTCATTTAAGTGGGATGGGATTTTTTTTGCATCCCCATTCTGCATTTAGACTAATGAAATATGTGCAGCTTTAACTATTTTAAACACATACAGGACCTCCAGCAGACTATAAATATACCAACGTCTCTGCAGCTACGCCTTTGAATGCTTTCCTGCATTTAAACGCTGCATAACAAGACTGACAACTTGTTTCTTTTTTTTTCCTTTCTCCTCTCTCCTACGTGATGAACTTGTGAGAGCGGAGCCAGTGCAGCAGGTTGTGTAGGACAAGGGAAGTCCCAGCACAGGTCGTGTCTGAAGCAACCACCATTCCTGTAAGACCTGATCCCCTCCCACTCACTGACTAAGACAGGCTTTGTTAGTTTTGTACATTGCATCAGTTATGACTTATCCTTTCATTGTGTGTTTTGTTTCCTTCTAAACAAATTACAGATTATCCCTCCAGACTGACTGCCTCCTTGCCCCAGCCTGATGGGTTCCTCTTTGGCTGATTTAAAAAAAAAAAAAAAAAAAAAATCGCCGCACCATGTGCAAATCAGACAAATTATTTTAAAGTAGACCTACATCAGATTCTGTAAACAATGTGCCACTGTTAACTTTGGCTTCAAAGTTCTCTTACCCAACAAACATAATTGCATTGTGCACTAACAACCTAACTGTGTGTTTACAATATCAGAACAAATGTGTGTGTATTGAAAACACAGCTGTTCCCCGGTGAAATCTTTGTTATTCTTTACTCCAGCAAGGGTGGGCCTAATAAACATGAGTATAAAGCAATCTATGCATGCAAAGTAGGTCACGCGTTTTATCACTGTAGTGGAAGAAAGGGAAGCAAATGCGTTTGACCACGAGGGGAGTAGCGGTAATGGAACCAATGAGGAGTGCTGTTTGCTTATGCGTCGCAGCACCGCAACCAAAACAAAGCCTTGACGGGGGCACGATTTTCATGCGGGGCTGCCTCTCTGTGGATGTCCTGCCCGCCCCGGCACCTTTCTCATCACCATTCAATCACTGTCTGTTTACACTATCTCAGGAGCTGAATGAGCCGCGGCTCTGGGCTCTCCCTGGGAAGCTCTGTAGGCCCCGCCCCGCCCTGCATTCAGTCTGCTCCCCCTCCCTACCAAAACTACCCATGCTGCCTCCCCCAACAACCCCACCCCAGCACACACATACACACACAAAGTCACAGATCTGCCTCCTTTCTCTCTCACACACACACACGTATCAGCTGAAGCCATAAGAGAGTGTGTTACTTCTCTCCGCTTCTTATCTTTTACAGATACGGAGGCCTTTTGTGGCTGATCAGTCCACCATCAGGGCACCATCAGCTGTTCTCAAGGCAGAGGTGTGCTGCACAGAGGCCATGTTGGCAGCTGGAGATCTGAGCTAAGGCCTGAGCTTTAAAGGAGAGCGCTTACTGCAAAGCAAGGGGAGGTATATGGAAAAAGATTCCCTGAAACAACGCCTCACAAAAAAAAAATTAAACACTTTAATTTTGTTCTTCAACCCTGATTTCTTTCAGTGATAATTACGTACTCGTATATGTGACAACCTCGCTAACAGGAAGTCTGACCAGGCAAGAAGTGACTATCAGAGGGCAAAGTTGAGGCTCTCTGTCAAATTATTACCTAAACTGTCCATCATAAACCGCCATCAAAGCTTAAAGAGAGACTAACTGATTCAACTTCGACCTACCTGACTTGATGTAGGTGCTGACAAAATGCAGGCTTGTTTACAACTGTCTTATCATCAACCTGTTCCTACTTCCTGCCAAACTGAATTTCTTTAATCGATAACGCCGTGTATACAGACGTAAGCAATCGCTCTAGTGATTACAATGTTATCGCAGCTGACAGAAACAAAACATAAAACTATGTCAATAAATGCCAAATGGAAATTAAGCTGGGACTTTTTCTCCTTTAAAAGATGTGAATTATGAAGAAGAGCGTACGTGTAAAAGTGAGGGGGAGTTTATGCAAAGAGATCCGCTGGTACATTTTTGGGGGATGAGCTGCAGTTGCACGTGTGTTTTTGGACCACACTTCAGTTTCAGTTTAAGGTTTCATCATCGGCTCTCAACACTCATATTTGTTTGTTCGGTCGTAGCAACAATTGCAAACAGTTGCCTCCACACACAGGTGAGTTGTAGAGCGAGTCTGTTGAAACTGCAACGCCACGACACCTTGTTCATAATTCTGCAAATGCTGCGGCGTCAATCACCACTGTGTTAGCTCATCTGACGACAGATAAGTAACTTAACAGACGGGTATTTCAATGAAAATCTACGACATAGTAACTTCGACGGATGCAGTCGCGCAGCCAAGTTTCTGCTGAACCGCGAAGTGAAGGACTCCCTCGCAGACCAAACAGCCAACAGTAACCAATGTTACTGGAGGAACTATGCACAAACAATGAGCATATCGAAGCAGGGAATTACATCTGTGGGTGAGATAGGAGCGAAGGACAGGTTCAGTTCAGGGACAGAGTGATAGCATTAAAAACAAGGAGGCTAGTCCAAGCTGAGAAGACTGTGTGTGTACGTCTGTATGTATGTGTGGGGGGGGCTGGTTGAAGTCAGCAGCACATACGGGCGGTGATAGCTGGTGGGCCAGGCAGATAAGAGACAAGTTAATGCCGTCTGCCTTTTGTCTTCTTCACGCGCCCCTGCAACACAACGAGCCAGCAACACAAGCCCTTATCAGACGATCGCACCGGCAGGCGTATTATACCACAAGATCACCTGGGGCAGGTAGGGTTGAGGGTGTGCCAGTGTGGGAAGTTCTCTATATGACCAGGGAACAGCAACCTTTGAAGGCTTTGTAAATATTTGTCATCTGTCAATTTAACAAGTTTAAAAAAAAAGGTCTCTTGGGAAGGTGTTGTGTTTCCAGCGCTGAGATAAGCAAAGTGGAGAAACAGTCTGGATGTGATACAAGCGCTGTTTTATCATCTCGTACAACAGTGAGGTCTGAGTAAAGCTGCCCCGTGTTGACCTGGCTGCGCGGCGTGGAGACGGAAAAAACTGAGTCAGTCTGGAAATAAACAGTGGAGCTGAGCTTATCTGGGAACAATTTCAGGGCAGAACTGGTTAAAAAACTGTGCTGGATTTATCTACTTACTGGCACTTCAGGAATAAAATTACTTATCAATGAAACACAAATGCAAACATATTTTCCTCAGTGTTCTGCAAAAAACTACCTGGAACGTGTCTCCATCAAAGAGCCATATACTTAGATTAGTTATTTTTTTACTCAGTAGAGAGTAGCCCACTGCAATCATTGTTTGAGTTTTTCTATAACTTTTTCAATGCTTTGTTCACCACAATCAACATTTAGTTCACCTCTATTGTACTGGAGAAATGTTGAAATCACACCCACTTCACTGTCTACATAAATTGACTCATCTAAAGTTTAGTGAAAAAATAAAATTTGACCTTTTAAACTTCTCAGTGCTGCCTCATTATGAATATTTCATGGTGGTGACATCATTAATAACGTAACCAACTCTTCTGGTGAAATTAAGGTTAACTTAAAGGTTAAATTAAGTCCTTAAATGTGAATTATTACTCCTATTAATACTGAGAAAGTCTTTTTTTTTTGCACTTGTGTCCTCCCAGCATGCTTCCCTTATATATAAACGAGTACAAATGCACAGAAAACAACAACATATCCACGTAAACCAGCCCCCGATTAAACGACACACTCGTGGACTTGTTCGCTGCTCGCCACCTCCTTGGATCTTAAAGAGGATGCATGCTTATCCCATCTGCATTTTCCCCTCTGTTCCTCCGTTTTTCTTTCTTCCCCTTTCGCCTTGCCTCTCCCTGCACCCCCACCCCTACCCCTCCCACCCCACCCACCCACCCCCGCCGCCACCACCTCCCCTCTCACATTGGAGTTCTTTGACTGAAAAGGTCTGGAACAGATTAAGAGTTGGACCACAGAATAAAGGGGCCTGGCGGAGATTCAAGTCTGTCTGGAGCTGCAGCAGAATGGGGCTGTGCCTGCGCTGGGCCTCACGCAGGGGAAAGCCAGCCGGCAACAACCCTCAGTTAAAGGCGCTCTGCTGCTTTTCTTCTCAAAGCTCAAATTAGCCTCCATTATCAAAGCAGCTGGCTTATGATTGGAGACCTACATAGCAGCAGTGTGTGGATGTTTTCTGAAGCAGAGGAGCCTGTTTTTATGCATAAATGTGAAAAAAAATATGACTGAAAAAAAACTACAAAGAATAACACAAAAGTTTCCTTCAAGCAGAGAGCCTCACTTGTGAAATATCACATTGTTTGAAGTAATTAGCACTTAGAAATCCTTCTAAACTCTTTAGGAAAGGTACAAATAACAGCAGAATGAGCATCTAAAAGGATATAAAAGAGGTATAAATGTAAGCTTTTAGAATTATCAAGCACAGAAAAGATTTTATCCAATGTGAAAGAAAAATCGGTGGCACATAATGAGTTAACACGGCCTCTCTCTCTCTCCCTCTCACTCGCTTTCAGGGGCCCAGCAGCCTTGTGTGTTCAAGACTTATAAATCTTCAAAGAGGTCCGCCGATCGGAGCCGCCATCTCTCCCCAGCTGCCCCAAACTCCCCTTACAACTCTGTTTTGAACTTTCCTGCCTGCCCTTCAGAGTGGGACACACAATTGCTTGCAGAAACAAAAAAAAGAAAACAGAGCAGGCTTGGAAAAAAAAAAAAAAGTAACGCTAAAAACTAAACAGGATAACAGCCCGCATGCTGATTCACACATGTTGCCTTTGTGAACCGGGGGTGAGCTTCCCTGGAGGAGCGCTGCTGTAATGAGGGGACGGTACCTGAAGCGTAAATGAGTCAGAGTGACATAAGCAGGAACCTTCATCTCTGGAGGATTAGCTCATTCCCACAGACGCATCTCGACACATGTACCTGGATCCTGTCACTAATTCAGCGACGCCGGTCACCACACACTGAAAGCTAACTGTCAAACTTCAGCTCGGACTGGGGGGGTGGGATTAATGGCCAACTCAGCTGTTGCTCCAACACTAAAATGGCTGACAAAAGGTTAGGTGCGGATTTTGAGGAAGGGTGGGTGGGTTGGGAAGGGGGGATGGTGAAATCTGTTTTCAACAAACGACGGCATGACCAGTCACTTCAAAACAATGCAATGCAGTGAAATGAACTATGAATCATACACGACTGAACTCTGATTAGAATAGTGGTGATACATCTTTCATGGATAAGTCCGAACCGAAAGCAGATTGATGTCAAAAAAACATGTTAAGGGAACCCTTTACTCCTTTTTTCCCCACTTTGACTAAAGAACACCAATCTGATAGCTGTAAGTAGCAACAATAACTTTTAGCAGCCTAACAATAAAACATTTTAATTCAATAAATCAAACATACATCATGTTTTACTCTCATTATGAACTAAATCGAGAAAAATCCCGTCTTGCAGACTTACCAAAGCGTGCATCAAGTCGCGGGTCCAGCCAGGATGTGGTCTTGTTCTTGTGGTTGATGTAGTAGATTTCTCCCTCTGATGTAATGGCCTGTTCCCAGCCATCGGGGAGAGGACCTGAGGGGTGACGGCAAAAGTCACTATGTCAATATTATTTAACTATAATGCATAATTTGTGATAATTGCAGCATATTACAAGATTGTTCAATTAGGAGAAACAGTGATATACAGAAATATATCCTCATGCACACATGCAGAGACAAAAATAAAGAGGCTCCACAGGAAAATAAAATTCATCTAAATCTTTGGAAACAAGTCAGTTTTTTTAGCCTTTGCAGATACATTTAGTGTTTTTTTTTTATATTTACTAAGTAGTCATTGGGAGGAACGGTGACAATCTGAAAATACAGAGATACTTCATCTCCAAACTCTGTAATCTGTGACTCATGGAGCTCCCAAACATGTCAGACAGGACCTGTCACGCTCTGCCTCTGTCTTACCTCACCTAGGGCAAATTCCAACAGCGCGGACAGAACTGAGCTACGCAGACTTCGTGACATGTAGGAACTAGACTAGACTGCTCCTGACTTCTACTGTATGGTGTGTTAAAACAAGAAAATGCCCAGAAATAACCTAAAGGAGACGACACTTCTTTAGTTTAATGCTGAAAACCCAAAGTGTGATTAACACTTGGATAACGTGTCATGCGCTGCGTCTGCAGTAACGTATACGCACCATTGGCCGGGTTCATGATGTTCTGCTGCTGGACCGGCACAGAGTTGGCCGGGGCAGCCTGGTTCATCTGGAGCAGGGCCTTGCGAGGATCCTGCCAAGTGGTGGTCTGATCAATGTGACTGTAAGGAGACAAGATAGGGGGGGAAGAAAAGAAAAAAGAAAATAAGTCCCAAAATGAATCACAACCAATGTGTTTGTAACCAGTAATCGGTAGCGAGTTCAAACCGGGGGCCATGTCAGTGCAAAACAGCAGGTCACGCACAGGAACTGATGACTCAGAGAAGTTTCAACAAGCTCTTTAATGAAAACACTGAATCTAACCCTGCTTTCTGTAAATGATGACTGTTACAGGAAGCCAAACTCAGCTGTGTCAGTTTGGACTCGATCTGAGCCCACAGTTCAGTACACAAGGCTTTCATTCTCAGTCTGGATCAGACAGGAGAGTTTTTTTTCTCCACTGTAATTCACTTAAAACCCTGGTTTTGTATTCGAATAAAGTCATCAATAAAAAAGGACAAAAAAACAACTAAAAAAGAGAAATTGGTCAAAATAAAACATCTGTGACTGAGCCGAACACTTCTTAAAAAAACACATCCAGGAGCTCATGATTGGTTTAAAAACAACCATTGTAACGTCAGACAATGTTGCTCCATCTATTTTACGGCTCGTCTCCACCCGCGACGGGAGCGGGGGGTGGGTGGGATGGAGAAGAGGGAGAGGGGGGGCATTGTGTTGCATTCTGTGAAGGCATTGATAATTAGTGCTTTGTTGGTACTTGTTGCTTGATTAAGATGGAAAGCTAATACAGGAAGCCCTCCTCTCCCGAGCAGGACCCTCTCTATTGAGGGAGGGTCAGTCCCAGGGCTCAACGCAGGGGGTCCCCTTTTTCCTGGAAGTGGCTCGGACACCGTGGAGTGTCAGGGGGGCTTTAACAATCTGGCGCCACATTTACAAAGCTTTCACCTGCTTGACAAAGGCACAGACTGAGCTACGACCTAAAACCCCACTATTCACTTGTTCTTTTTTTGTTGTTGTTGTTGTTTTTTTTTTTTAAACATCCCATTTGAGAGACCGCCTGCCACCCTTCACACGAACAGACACCAAACTCCAGCAGCTTGTTTGTGCAACACCACAACTCTCGTGTTTAGATTATTATTTCAATACACATGACGGAAACAAAGAGTCCGTTCATGACGCAATTAAATATCACCCTCAGCAATCAATCTATTGTTCCCCGGAATAATCGTGTCCTGGATGCGTTCTTCCACCCACTGCTGCGATTCTTTACAACCCGCTGTTAATTTGATCCAGAAGCGCCATTAGCCCAGATTTTGGAACAGCTGGGCGAAGTGAGAGATTCGGAGAGTTTCTCTTGGCCTCTGTGGTAATCCCAGCCTGCCTGTCTGCCTGCTCTCTGTCCCGGGATAGAGAGCGAGAGGCCTGACTCAGCACTCCTCCCCCTCCTACCTCCCCCCTCCCCACACACACACACACACACACACACACACACACAATGCAACCCATTTTCAAGCCCCCCTCTTGTTTATGCTTTACTGATCAAAGGAGCTGCCAAATCCCCTACCAACCCCCCCTCCTGCCCCGCCGCCACCTCCCCAGCCCTCACACACACACACACACACACACACACAAACATCACAAACCAAGCAAAATAGCTGGAACTGCTCAGATTGGAGGGGGCCCCCTTGAGAAAGAGGGGTCACAGGGAGCGGGGTGAGACAACTGCAGAAAAGAAAAAAAAAAAAAGAGTGAAAGAGGAAAGAAAAAAAAACATCTACGGAAGCAATCCCTGTGAATACTATTGGCTGCACAAGTTGCTGTGGTCCTGTTACACTGCGAGCGCCCGCCCTGCCCCCTTCACTGCTGCCTCCTTCCCACTCTGGAAACTATGACATTTATTATAGAGGGGAGGGGAAGGGAGAGAAAATGGGGGAGGAGACTCTGAGAGGAACGCTGGGATAAGGGAAGGGAGGGCTTATCGTAAATGAGAGGCCTGCACATCCTGGTACACCAGCGCCGAGCAGAGAGGAGGAAAACGCTAATGGAAATATACAAGCTCAAATCCTTCGAGATCTCTGATTGTAAACACGTCCCCCCCGTCCTCCCTTGGCTCAACTCGAGCTCCTCTCGAAGCAGATGAAAGTGCAAATATTGGATTTTCTATCAAACCCTCGCTTGGGAGGCTGCTGTCTGACTGGCTCGCGGCTCAAAAATCAATCAAAACGCATGTAAACAAAGCTTCATTTCAAAACAAGAGAAGAATCTGTGATAGCCAAAAAAAAAATCCACACACTGTCAGTCAGCAGTGCACTGTATTCAAAAGAGCCTCTACGTGGGAACTTTGGAGGGCTGGTAAATGAGTTACCAAGAGCCGGTAATTCATCAGCAGGTTTTAAAACTAAAAGATAATCCATTCACTCAACCTGCCCCCCCCAACCCAAACCTCCGCGAACCCTATATGGTCAGGGCCGTGCGCCGCTTCCTGTAGGCGAAACATAAAACAAAACAATGTCATGGCAACTGTCGGGGACGGCTGGAGGCCACCAGTTGCTGTTAGGGAATTGCTGATGATCTGCAACCTCACACAGTCACAACTGCTCGGTGTTGTCTTTACATGCCTCTGACGCCGAAGCGAGCTCAGCAGGACGGCCACCCTCCCCCCGGCCCCAAATCCTCCATCCCCGGGGCAGGGCAGGAGACAAGGGGCAAAAACCACTTGTTGAGCCAGGCCTCATCCAAGCAGTGCAGTTAATGTTTGAGAAGAGTGTCAAAGGTTTTTCCCAACCACGCTACCGTTTGTTTTAATGTTTGTGATATGGCAAAACATGAAGATGGTGTTTAAACTAAATTTATCTTCAGTCTACGTGAAGAACTCTTGCTATGACCGGTTTGACTTCATGTCGGTCGCACACTGAGAAGTGCACAAAACCAGTATCTTTACGAGCCACTTCGAGACGCGAGACGACAGTTTTGTGTCATTTCTGTCGTGTGCTTTCCAAAAAATATTTACAATAGTTTGTTGACATCGATGTTGGCGTGAATTAAGCGCTCCATTTATTTCACATTTCACCACTTTTGAATGTCTTTTGTGTTATATCATGCAATCCTATGGAGTGAAGCAAAAAAAAACAAAACTGAATAAAATCTGCATTATTGTCAACACAGCCTCAGTCTAATGTTTTTCTCTTGAGAATCACCAAAGACAAAAATAAAACCCATCATTAGCTCCTTAGTGGGAAACTGTAAATGGCCAGGTACTGCGACGGAGGAGAGCGATGCGGTTCAAACGCGACCCGTTATCGAGCCAGTTGCCTGCAGCGTGCTGCTTTACTTGCTAATTTTTCGCTAAAGCTGTCATCATGGTCGACTGTGGCTTCGCAGAGCGCAGAGCAGGGACTCTTGATCCACCCAGGCACTTGACATCTCCTTGACTGATGGCCCAATTATCAAGGTGGCGTTTATTGTGCCAGCGTTATTTATAATGCGTCTTACCCAGAAGGAGGGAGGAAGGGGGGCTTTCGCATGAAGGCTAAACTTGACTCTGTTTAAACGCTTTGCCATTCAACTTTTCTGTTCAGTTCAGTGCAGATCGCTTCCCTTTGACCTGCATTATGTTTTTTTACTGAGCTCCTTTAATGCAGATCTTCTCTCTCAATGGTCAAACATACATCTGAAAGACAGAGAGTGAATCAAAAGTTTTTACTGAATTCAGCTTCAAAGAGGTTCACCATCCTTAAAGAGATCCAAGGAAGAGGTCTGAATGCTGCACTTGTTATTTCACAGACTTCATTGGATCACAGTGCTATGACAAAACTTCCTATACATGGAAGGCCTGTTTACACCCATGAAACCTGCGGCATTTACATCTGGCTCCGAGGAGAACGCTCTGTCCAAAAAGAAGTCAGCCCAGCGGTTTAAAATGTCTCAGAACGGGCTCTGCTACCTGCCAAAACAGCAGATCAAAGCCAGATTTGAGGCCAGATTGGCTGTTTATTCCACTGAAGTCCGTCTCTCTTCAAAGCCAGATGTCAAAAGCTGCATTTCACTGGTGTTAAAAAAAGTGAGTGAAGAGTGAAGCTCGTGGGAGTGCAGAGACGATAAAGAAAAAAAAAACAAAAAACACGCCCAACAGCTGAGTTGTCAAATGTTAAAAATGGGATCCTCAGGCCACAGTGGCTCCACCCGGGGAGTATGTGCTTGGAAGGTGGTTGAGCCCAATGACTAAAGAGCACACTGAGGGAGGCCAGATGTAATCAGGCCTGTAAGATGAGGGTGACCACCTCCGCTCTGGTGCACCGGGGATGCCTGGCTGCCTCTCTATCAGCAGGACATCATCAAGAGAGATTATTGGGGCAACCTCTGTGACCCTATTGTGGCTTTAAGTTTCCCTTTGAAGGAGGTCTGTATCACCCTAACGAAGCAACTCATTTACAAAGTACGAGGACATGGTTGGAGCTCGGACTGACTCCGTTTTACTGCTGTTTATTTTCAGCGATTAATTTAAGACTGATTTATTTAAGTCGTTTCACGGAGCGCCATGTGAGATCATTCAAGGGTTTACATTTTTCCAGCAATTTAAAATGTGGCTAACTAAACTGACCGCACTACATAAGCATTGAATTTAATGAATTAGCACACTCACTTGCAATATCACGCTTGTTTTTAAAGGGTCAGTGCTTATATCTAATAGTAGCACCCTCCAACCTACAGGACATTTACAAACGTGTCTTTATTTTGTGATTCAAGTGCCATTCGCCTGCCGTGAGGTGCTATGGTTCGAGTCCACCTGAGAGGCTCTGCTTCTCAGATACTACATCTCTGTGGAGATGCCCCCGCTGACAGTGGAGGCATTGATGTCTGGAACAGAGGTGTTACATCAAGACTTCGGTAAACACTAGCCTGACTTTCTCACAGTCCCATTTGTGTACTGAGCTGACAGGCCCCAGTTGAACAGGAAGGGCCTTGTCTGTGTGTGGTCAATAAACCAAAAGTTTGTCAAACACAAAGTTGCTCCGAATGAGGGCTTCACGCAGGGCTCGCTGCCCACTTTTCCCGGCGCCATTTGTGACTGACCGAGCGGCGTCTGTTTGTAACAGCTTAGCTTGAAAATCCCATTTGCATATTTGTCACTTCAAGCTTCAAACCGAGTTGAAGTAAAATAGATAACAAGTTAATAATTTGGTGTTATGACTGATGTTTACACATCAAGTGCCGAGTACGAGGCCTGTGATAGCCAAGTTATAAAACTCAAATTCACCTGAGACGCCGGACAGACGGTCAACACTGCTGTGGTACAACATGTTTACAACAAATGTGGGGCAAATGTAGAAAGTAGGCAAGGTAACTGACAGCTTCATTTCACACAGCATTAACACTCATGAGGCAAACATGGGGGGGCTTGGACAGTATTAAAATTAACTGTGTGTACTGGAGCATTCAAATACACTTTATTTACACATGAAAAGAGTAAACCTGATACTCTTACTTATTCAATTCACACCAATGTGGTAACAACATGGGAACGGAGTGACAGTCCAGGTCTTGTAATGTTTAAAGGGATTAAAATAAAATTCTGTAATGTTTTTCTTTGTATTTTTGGAAGATGTTTTGAGATTTTACAAAAAGAGAGAATCATTTATGTTTTACACAAGCTTCATCTTACTATGAGGTACAACTGTCTGGTGGAAATCTCGACACAGTCTTACAGTCCATCACACTGCACAGATATCGACTGCACACAATGAGAGAGTAAGATCTAAGTAAACACTTTGGTCTTTCCTGCTCTAACAGGGGTCTCTTTGACTTGTATTTGCTGCAACAGATGTTCAGGAAACCCCACACGGTGTACAATGAAGCTGGACTACCTTTCAGTCTGTTTAATGTTCCTGGTTAACTATGGTTGTGTATCTTTACAGTGTGGAGAACGCAGAAAACAAAGTTAGTAATAGGCTGTGGTAAAAATGAAGAAAAATCAACATAGTGAGAAATTTTACCATTTTTGATCCCTGTTTAAGTGAAAGACACAAGTCAGCCATTCTGCTTGTGGGAAACCAGGCACAGCAAAACAGTTTAAAATCCAATTGAGAAAAGACAAAAGTGTCCATCAACACTTGGCTCTACCTGCCCCTGAGGGCAGACAATGGCACCCCCCCCCCAAAAAAAAAAGCTTTCCTCTGCTTAGGGCTGACTTCCCACGGACTAAAAGCTCATTCAAAGCTGCGTTTAATAAGCACCCGGAAACAGTGATTACCCCTCCTAGTTTACCGGTGTGTCTAAATTAGAAACCTTCATTAGTTTATGACCCAGCCCTGGAGACCGGCCCTGCCCCCGTCCCCTGCACCAAGCAAGGTGACCCAACCTCCCTGCCCCTGCTGTCATAAATCAAAGACCACAGCAAACTGCTGGAAGAAAGAGGAGGAAAGGTCAACAGACTTTGTTGACAGTCTCCCGGTCTTTTCCCAGCTTAAGGTTTTTGTTTTTAAGGCGACAGCCAAAACAAAGTAGAGCTTTTTTTGCAGGAGAAAGCTCAGATCTGAACTCTCTTTCCATTAGGGACACAGCTACTAATTATTTTACTACTATTAAACTTAGTATTGACATTTTAACACAGTTTATCAGACTATCGTGTGACATCATTATATTTGAACAGTCTGAAATTCAAAATTGAAAATGGGAAAAAATCCACAGAGTTGAGAAGCTGGAAACAAATTCTTCCTGACAGATTAATAAAACGATATAATGATGATTAAAATCATGGGCAGTTAATTTTTGAGATACTTGATTATCAGGAAATCTCTGATTTATCTCAGCACTACAATACAAAAAAAGCTTCACAACAACAAGGCACTAACTTATTATCACCAGGTGATAATTTGAAAAAAAAAAGTTTAATGTGAGCTGAACATTTCAGATGTGAAGAACATGCTGGAGCCCTCAAAAAAGGCCGGTGCCCTCTCCCGCCGCCATCTTTAAACTTCATGTCGACCATTTGTCTATTTTGGGAAGGCTCACATGAGTCTCAACAGGCCTGTGGTCTGAATAAAGATCACTGTTTCACCGCGGGGACAAAGGGAGGGCCGGAGTTTCTCTTGGCCTCTCTTCTAGTCATCTCCACATGGCTGCCATTTAACTCCATTGACACAAAAGAGGCACCATCGCAGCGCCACGGCTCCATTCATACCAAAACGGAGCCTTGGATTTTTTAAAAAGGGGAGTGGGACATCGGCATCCGCGGGGCTGCTGTGACTCACGGAGGCCAAACATTCCTGATCCTATAGTGTACCAGTAAACCAGAGGAAAAGGCTTTTTAAAAAAGAAAAACTTTCACCCAGAGTTGATAAATCTCTAAGGACAACAGCGGTCACCTGAGTGAAATGTGAGCCCCTTCTCTCTCTCTCCCTCTCTCTCTAAGCTCAGCTCTGCTAGCTGGTGAGCAACTCCCCACCCCCACCCGTCCGTCAGTCCACCCACCCACACACTTCTTTCTCTCTCTGCTTCACGTCTCCTTCGGACAACCCCTATCTTTTCCAGCGGCTCTGCTGAAGCCGCCTGTATTCGGAGATCAAGTATCTGCACTTTGATGTGCGGCGTATGGAAGATGTCTCCTCGAGCTCGCCTCACTCAAACACAAACACCGCACGCTAAGCTTTACTCTGGTTGTATAACATGGCAGCTGAAACGCTGGCTCCTCAAACTACGCTCCGAGGCCATAAGTTTACACAAGTTCTGCTTGGAAACAGAGAGCGAGATGCTCTGGTTTATCGAACAGACTTGTAAACACGTTTGAGCAGAGACTGGCTACAATCTCAAATCTTTATTTTCTATGGATATTTACAGTTTTTCAGTAAACAGGATAAAGTTTCATATTCAGGATTTAGAGTGAATTAGCCTGTTGGCACATGATGCAAACCTAACATGTGAACATACTTATCATGTCTTATTTTATGGTTTATTGTGATTTAAAGAATCTATACGCTTTAGTTAAATGCTTCTGATCTCGGCAGCTTTATTCAAGCTGGAGCACAAAAGACTTGACTTGTTTAGTAGTTTATGTATTCTACCAAAGTGTGCAGAAACAACTTTTTTTTAAATCACAGTTTTAAGTTTTGTGTACAAGCTTGTGTAGTTTTTAAATCAAGTCCTGTCTGCCTGCTGCAATCGTGGGTTTTGTCTTACACAATTAAGAAGTCGGTCAAACATAGGATTATCCATCTGCTGTCCCCTTTTGTTTTCTACATAAAAGAAAACTCAACTCCAACTTTGACTGTTACGAAACTGTTACATAACAGGCAATTATTACACAATTGCACAATTTCTATATAAAGTTGATGTTTTTCTGCAATGAGCAACAAAACATAATGCAACAAACATCTGAACTATAAGTTTTAAAAGGCTGGGTTTTCCAAAGAAACCTTTAATTCAGTTTACAGAGATTGCTTCATTGTCTGGAAGGACATTGGCTCAGTCGGTTTCTAAACAACTGCAGCGATCAAGGGAGGGTCTATGAGAATGCCGTTTTCTTTTTCCTACCCCCCAGTCCTTTTGTACAATTTTAGAAGAGCCTCCTCAAAAACAGGCCAGATGTTCTCCAGATGTGAGACCTTCAAACATCTGGTACTGAAAGCACTTTGCTTTTTCTTTTTGTATTTTGATCCAAGTAAATTTAAGGCGTGTTTGCTCAGACACAGCGTCAGAGAGCAATATTTCCTCGATCTTACAACGTTCTGCCTTTAATGAGAGCGAGAGTGACGACTTTAAGTGTCAAATAATCTCTGAAGACGAACTGCTGAGCGTCCCCTCAACTCTGTAACATTTCACATCAGGAAAGTACCTCAACATAAAACATCAACACTGTCAAAAAGTATGTCACTCTTATGAATAACCCATCTTTAACAGCGAATGAAAACACTAACAGATATCTCAGAAAGTAATAAAGATAAAAAGAAAACAACAACCCTCAATGTTACTGATAAACTGTGGCAGTCCTAAAGGGCTCTGGCATACCTGATACCTACTATTTTAAGACAGTTTGCACTGATTCATTAATGTGTGAGAGATCTGCTGGTTTGCAGATGAGCTCTGCAGAGTTTTCTGTCCTTTGCTGTCTGCGGCGGCCACAATGCTCCATTGTTTCTACTGAAACCTGAGACCAAGAAAAGGAACACTACATACAGCAACAGCCCCTCAAAAGACTCCTCTTGTTTGCGGAGGCCACCAAATGTAATAACCTACAATTCAACTATTGCAATTGTCCCCTTTTGAGCACAGTGGACACTATTGTGCACTGCAGCAAATTTGCACATTATTGTCAGCATAATGTGCACTGAACAGAGCTGTAGTATGAGAGGCTAATCTCAAGCTCGCTTATCTGGACTACCGGAGGCCGACATTTTCCCTTCTTCTTTAAAAACTGTAAAATATGTTTTCCAACTGTGTGTAATGCTTCATAAGTAGTGTTAAATGATCTATTTAGTGCTTTATATGAAATAAAGTCTCCTAAAGACTCTTATACAACCATTTCACTGACTGGACATTTTGCTGAAACACTTCTGGGCTTGATACATGATAAAATATGACAAAAAAAAGGGAGGCTTTAAGGAGGTTAACAAAACTCACACGAACATGAAGAACAAAAACTTTCTAATGACTAACATAGTCCATAGTGATAAAGACAGTTAATCAGATGGATGTCTAACTTCTTCTGGTAAGTCAGGTCAAAAAGTCACGTTGGATTTATTTTAAGCTGACAGTAGGAGATACAGGTTTCTAGAAGACTGAGGTATACTGATTAATGTTTTTTTTTTTTTTAAGTACATTATCTTTAGATGCAAACTCTACAGGTGTCTTAAAGAAGTGCTGACACTTACTTGAGGAAGTATCTCTGGCCGGAGGCGGTCTTGGCCATCTCCCACCCAGGGGGCAGCGGGACGTCGTCAGGGATCTCGTAGGAAGACTGACGGAGATGTTGGGGGGAGGCACCTGCTGGGGCCATGCCAGACATGGAGCCACCAGACACGGCCCCCAGCTGCAGGGAGGCCGGGGAGGAGTGTGCGCGGACGTGGTGAGGGGTGAGCGCGCCGCCGCTCCCAGCATCAGTGCTGGCCTGCAAGGAGGGTGTGAAGAAAAGGAGTGTGAATGCACACGAATAGTCTTTTAAAATTCTGTGACTCTCCCGTTGGACCTCGTCATCATCTTCTATTGTTATGAAGAGAAACATGTTTGTTTGAGAAGTATGTAAACAAGTAAAGAAATGTCATGGCACAGTTATCGTAATTATATATAGATTCATTTACAAAACAAACACTTTCACTTTCAATAGTGAAGAACAGTGAGCGGTAGGTCACACGCGCACACACACACACACACACACACACAGGATTAGTGATTGTGGCGGACTAATTTCAGTCACTTATACGTTATAATCGCTGCACATGCATGTTAGGAATTTCTTTTCAGAGTGCATGTGTACGCAAGTTTGTTTGAGTCCAGGATGGAGAGGGTGGGGACGAGGGGGGCCCAAAGCCTGTATGTATGGGACAGAGGGGAACAGAGGCTGCACCACCGCGCATGCGCAGTGGTGGCGCAGACCACAGGCAGCAACAGTTGGGAGGAGGCGGAGGGAGAGGAGGGGGGGGTGGGTGAATGGGACGAATTCAACTATCATATGATTTCTTGATTGGAAATCATCCTGATTACAAAAATAAAGTCGGTTTCAGAGATCCTCTTTGATTGCTCACACATGACCTCCTCCAATCTATAAATAGGCTAAATCAATAAATAAAAATAAATCTCAGCAAAACACAGACGCAAAAACAAATGTGTGTAAACTTCTGACAACTCACTCCAAGTGAAACAACTATCCTGCAACTTTTTTTCAGACATCATTTTTTTCTCCAGTAATTAGACGAGGCCAAATAAGTGGCTTTGTGTATGTTTTGGTCACTGGTTTTACGCACAGGCCTAACGGGCCTTTTTTTGTTTGTTTGTGTTTTTTGTGTCACCAATTGAACCACAACTTCCAGTGAAACTTGAGAAATGCACAACACACACACTGGTGTGATCAGATGATTTTAAAAGTGTGTGCAGATAAAACAGGGGCAGGTCTGCTGTGTGAGTACAAATATGCCCCTAATACTGAAAAACTACAACATATGAAGGGAAAACAACTCCTGCAGGCCTGCCCCCCCTCCACCAACACACAGGATGGACCTTTTAATCGGGATTTCTGGGAAAAGGGGGCAGAGGAGAGAGACGGGGCGGGCTTACTTGTCTGGAGTGGGACTTTGGTTCTGGGGGTTTGAAGAAGGAGTCCGGCAGCTTCCTCATCCTCATGGGCACCGAGGGGGGCACGATGGTGTTTTTCGGGTTCATCACGGCGTTGAAAAGCGCCTCCAGGTCGGTTTCCGAGTCGCCCCGTACGTGGACGATCTGGTGTCCGGCAGGAGGGTTGTGCTGGCTCGGATCCATGGTGCCAAATTTATTAAAAACAAAAAAAATGTTTACGCGTCCAAATAAAAAAGAACAAAAAAAAATAAGTCTGAGTTGACCCCAAACTTTTTTTTTTCCTTTTTTTTCAAGCAAAAAAAAAAAATCAATCTGGACTCAGTTAAAAGTTGTCCCGAGTCATTCTCAAAGTTTCTCAGGTCAAAGTGTGTCGCCTGTTCCGTAAAAAAAATAAGAAAATAAAAAATCAAAGTGTGTGTTTGTTAGCTGTCTGCGGAGGAAAGCAGAGTTTTCCTGTCGTCGCTCCTCGCTGGCATACTGAGAGCAACAAAGCGCATATCCACTTCCACAACTGGATTCAATGTAGCCAAGACTTTTCCCAAAGAAAAAAAAAGCGCAGACGCAGCTACAAAAAAGACACAAAAAACACACACACAAGAAACGTGCCTGTGTGAATTTTCTTTCCTCTCTTTTCTTTAGCGGATATTCTCACAGCTGAGCTTCATCGCTCGCAGTGAAAAAAATCTCCGCAGCTCACTTTCTAGAAAGGAGAGAGAGAGAAAAAAAAAGGAAAAACTTTTCTCTCCGGTCGGGTCTAAACTTTGGGCAGGACATCAAACTTTATGACTCATGGGATGTCTGCTCCGGGAGGGGGGCGGGGCTTGGCTTTAATTGGGACAAGAGTCTTTAAAGGGACAGTCCGCCTCTCTCTGCAGCTCAAGGGCCCCCACAGGAGCCAGGGGCCTCCACTTTTATAACACCAACTTTCATTATTGCATAAGAAACAAACAAAAAAATCATTTAGCAAACTTTTTTTATGTAATTAATGTATTTAATTGAATATAAATATTATGTAATGTATGCAATGATTACAGCAGTCTCTATATCTCTTTATTGTTATTATTATTATTATTATTGTTATTGTTATTGTTATTGTTATTGTTATTGTTATTATTATTATTATTATTACTATTATTATTATTATTATTATTATTATTATTATTATTATTACTATTATTATTATTATTATTATTATTATTATTATTATTATTAATAATCTATATGTAGCAACCTATATAAACATTATAGTGCCATAACAACTTGTAGATACAGAGAATACATAAAGCATATTTTTTTAAATAATGTATTTATGTCAATTTTATCTCCTATATTTTACATTTCATATCTTATTTTTTTTTCGTATTCTCATATTTTCTCGTGCTACTTTAACAAGTGAATTAATACACATTTGTATTTATCTTCATCATTCTTTAGATTTATCTTTATCATGATGACAATGATGATTAATAGTATGAGTTTCTGAATTGAAGAATTGCTTATTTTGACCAAAATGTAAGGCTATAGTGTTAGATACACTGCAATACAATGCACTGTGCAAGTTTCATAAGTTGTTCTCTTATAGTAACCTCATTTTTATGTATATATATCTCACATTTTTCACATTTTCAGTATAAAAATCCTTTAAACCCAAACTCCTTTTAACATGATTTTCTCCATGTGACATGATTTCTTGTTTATTTGATTATTAATGGGATGACTGAACAGTTATTCTTGCACATTAACTACATTGTCCGAAATGGCTGAAATAAAACATAAAACACTTGAATACGACATGCATGTGTCTTAACTTGTACAACTATGATAACTTCAGTTTTAATGGCCCCAAAAATGCACGTGTGAGAAAAGTTTTTCTTCTGCAAAATCAGACAGCTGTTGTAACTTTTTTGTTTTTTTATTTATACAAGTTAATTTCTTTTCAATGTTTTTTGGGTTACTTAAACATTTGTACATAATTTACTTAATATTTACTACTTTTTAAATGTTTATTTTTACTTTTTTAAAATGTGTTTATGTCTGGACGTGGCTGTTTATTCTCACAACTCAACCACTTTAATACTAATTCACACTTTTTTTCTCATCAGTATGTATAATGGTCCTATTTTTTTCTCTTGCTCTTTTTTTTACAGTGCTCATGAAAAGTAGATCCATGCAGTTCCCAGAATTGTTATGCTAATGAGGCCCCTCTTCCATTGAGAAATCATTTTGTCAAGATCCACTCTCTTTGGATACAGAGGCTCTGTTTCAACTCTTTTTCCCATACACCCACTGAATGAATGATTATGGAGCCCTATTAAATACCCGCAGACACTGTAAAGCCCAGATGAACAGATTAAAGGGCTTCTCTCTGTCAGTCACATGGCCGTGATTCTAAACAGATGCACGTCCCAAGTTGAGTTTCTTCATTTGCTGTCACTTATTTGTGGTTTTATGTTTAATCCAGAAACTTTAAAACAGTTAAAATAGGCTAAATAAACTGTGTAAAATACTCACCATGCAACAGGTTCAATATGATCACTTTACTGGTATTATGTCATTCAGTGTAGACTTTAATTGTGTTTACTTAATCATATTTATTTCAGTCCAGTTAGCACCATGATATTCATTTAGCTGTCCTATAGGAATTTGTCCTGATGTTTTTTTAAAAATTCCTGTTTATGGTGCATAAATGTTCAGATGACTTTTTTAAATGTCTGTGCAGTACTTAATAACTGTGATACAGGCCCACATATTTTGATTTATGAATGGGTCCTTCTGTGCACACATGCTGCCAGTCAAGAGATGTCCATTGTTTGGGTGAAAGTGGCCATTTTCACATCATTGTAACGCGCTCAGACACATTAAAGAGATGGACTGCAGTATCCCGGCAGCCCCCGGGGGGGGGGGGGACCACCCACTCGGCAGGGCCTGGTCACTCATGGTCAACATCTCTTCATCCCTCCAAAGCGACCCAGTGTCACTTTAGTTTGGTTGGAGTATCGGTGCAAATGATCCTCTGGGTCTCTGCATCTCAGAATCAATCTGAGGTCCTGAGAGGCCGGTCGGCTATATCAGTCCTCCCTGTTTCAAACACTTTGGCCTGGTGTTATTATCGGATGTGGTGACGCACAGTGTTGCTACAGAGAAATAGGCAGATGGGAGCTTGGGTGCCTCCTGCAGTCTTTAATGGGTACATACACTCTCTGGGTACAGATCATAATAAACAAACAGGGCAGCTCTCTCTGTCACACACATATACACACATTTTCATGTCTGCACTCCCTTTGAAATAATCAAATAAAATATATAGTAAGGACTAGAATAGAAAAAAAGTTTATGTATAGAGTAATTTCTAGATTTTATAAATCAAATACTTTACTTTCATCCATTTTGCACCTTTCTTCTGTTCCACCTGTGATTTCTTTTTTATGGTGGACTAGAAATTATGTATAGTATTTTGTCTTCATGTGCAATATTGTTGAAAACAGTGAGCCAGGTTTTATCTTTTGACATGCATCCAACTAATTATTCCGTTTCACAGGAACTGAACCAGATCAGACACTCATTCACTGCACGTTAAACAGACTATAACACAACATGACAAAACGCTCGTGAGATTAAGCTTCACAACGAACCACGGCACAAGTTCGAACTTGCATCTGTGGAAACGTCTTCCCTTATTTTCAGCACTCTTGCCCTCTCTTGTTGAGTTTCTGGGTGTTGTGCCGGTAAAGGCTTAAATGTCATTAAGCTCACCATTGTGTGGCATAATGACTCTGAACATTAAGAGTTGTAGGCCAAAGGGAACAGATTTTTGGAGACAACCTGCAGCAGAGTGTTTTGAGTAAAAGTCTGGTCAGTGCTGCGCAGATCATTTGCACAGCAGAGCTCCTGCTGAACATGATTTTTACTGTTTTGTTTAACTGTGCATTCACATTTCAGATGTAGATGTAGTTGTAGATGGTTGTTCGTAATGGAAACATTTTGATTCAGTAACTCTTCAGTAAGGTAAATATCAGCAGTGACACATCCAAATGAAGAGCCTTTAGTTTCATATTGCCTTACATCTATTTATCTAGAGGTAAAATCAACGTTCCTCCTCAAATAACCACACTGGACAATCTTTTGTCCTTTTTACTGGAGAATCTGTTTGCACACAATTTGCCAAAAAGCTTCTGCAGGCATTATCATACACCAAAAGCTGAACGTGCATTTTTCTTTGTGCGTATTCTCAGTTTTGGTGTAAGGTAACAAGATGATGCATGACTCTACGTGGCAGTGAGACACCAGCCATATCATTGTTTCCAGCTCCTTGTTGAAACACTCAAGAATGCATGCATGCATAGAAGCAGAAACCTGCAGTCAAACCAAAAGCAGCTCTGACAGCGACGAGAGCCCGACGCTTCAAATGAGCTCGGGGCTTCCTCCACCTCTCCGAGCAAGTCCTAGCATGCTGACTGAAGGGCAAACCCAGACATGCTGGTGAAGGAGGAGTAAGCGAACTCACATCAACAACCCCTGTAGCTCTTTTCCCCTGATTCACCTAATTTTTTGGCAAAGTAGATGGAGGAACACTGAATTAATAATAACTTCATTTCACAAGAAAAATGCAGTAGCCAACGAGTAGAATAAAATAAACTGCAGGTATTAGTCCACTGATGGTTCTCTAAGGACATTATTAACTGAGGTAAGACCTAAAGGAATAATAAAGTTTAGGGTAGATGCAGTTGCAGCAGGAGGCCCTCTGGCAGAGGCTCATCTAGTTGAGCCAGTAAGTTGAGTCTACTGCACAATACGTACTCGTCCTTTCTACAGCCATTAAAGGAAGACAAACACACCTTCAGTATTGCGACACCTCTCTCAATAGGCCATTTCCGGTCCTCAGTCCAGTTACTGACTGTGCAGCACAGCGCTGAGGAAATACTCACACTGCAAAACATACTGCACCCAGTGAGTTAACTTTATTCAGCTCACTGCTGTTATGGTCCAAAAGTAGATTTCCATTGAATTATAGTTTTACAGGATATAAAACAATCACAGAAATAGAAAGATTTGAAAATTATAATAATAATAAAAAAGTCTTCGTACAAATCTAAAGAAGATATTTCACTGCAATCCCTGGTTCTGTGCTCACTGAAAGAGGGATCTGTTTTATTTGTGAAATAAAAAACAAATTGAAGCCAGTTTCTTCGTAGGCACTTAGGATTTGATTGTTTCATAGTGGCTCAAGAAAAGTTGAAAAAAATGTTTTTGGTGCTAATGTGTTCTTGTCAAGCAGATGGTGAGAGTACAAAACTAATTTCAACTCACCAACTTAAAATGTCTTTGGTCTAATTTTCCTGATATGTTTTATCGTCTCCAAAATCCGCTGCTACTGATCTCCAGTGGGCATATTTAGTTTCACAGGAGACTAAACATTTTACAGGCTAATTAAGTGGTGGGTTACACACTATAGCTAAGACAGGAATAATGCACAGATGGGAGAGAAGACCACTGTGGACCACACGTGCTTTCAGTCAGAACCTCTTCTGGTATCGAGGGCGGTTGTTTGCTGAGGCTGCACGGTGCTTCTGGTGGTTTGTGACTTTCACTTCTCTTGTCTGAAAACAGTGGAAAGAACGTAGGTGTTCAGCAAAATCCTTGCATCTGTTGAGGCAAGCAATGAGTTCCCTGGAAATTCATACTTACGGAGGCTTCATCAATGAGTACGAGGCCACGCTTCCCAGTAAAGCCCCCCATGTGTTCCCGCACACCTACGAAGAGTACACACAGGATTACATGCACGACGCAACGATGGGATCACCTCTGTGACAATACAGCGTTTACACAGCGCTCACAGTAG
The DNA here is from genome assembly GCA_037176925.1 of Amniataba percoides. NCBI lineage: Eukaryota > Metazoa > Chordata > Actinopteri > Centrarchiformes > Terapontidae > Amniataba > Amniataba percoides. The sequence goes on along the minus strand of JBAJHX010000049.1, from coordinate 4,605,853 downwards.
AGCTGATGGTTGAGTCTGTCCAGAGAGAGGAGGATTTTCTGCTCTTCCAAAGAAATGGTGGCGAGTCCCTGCTGCTGGCCGCGCTGCACCATCGCAGGCCTCTGTGTTTGGGCCGTTTCCATGGCGGCTACAATATCCCTTTCTTCAGCCAGGTGTAAGCGGGTCGCACTCTCCAAACCTCGGAGCACAGGCAAAATCACATCAGAGGTCCTACTTTACTTTTGTGGTTGTTTTTATGAACACTGAATAAAATAAAGGCAATAGAGAAGTCTTATGAAATGTTTGCCATCTATTGCTGATTGTGGAAAACTTAAAATGAGCTTTATCTCTCGTAGAAACTTAAACACAGATATGTGCTAAATACAATACCTTCATCTGGAAAGGCCAAGTCATAAGTGGTGGGGAACAATCTGACTGGCTCTGCGGTCTGTTTTGTTGGCTAAACAGAATAAAATAAAAACAAAAGTTAAGCCGTTTAAGTCCATCTAGATTAACCTTACATAATACTAATGTGACCAACAGTGCCCTACAGAATTAGCATGTGGCAGGCACAAAGCACAACGACCGGCAGAGCAAGTCATAAACAAAAACATTATGCATCAACGCTTATTTTTTTGTAGAACACTGACGAGGCAAGTCCATCCGGAAAGTCTCGCCTTGAGAAGCATCAATGGTGGCGTGAAGTCAGTTTCACAAACGCCAAGGACAGCATGAAAGGGACTCCAAAACTGATTCGACGAGTTCAAACACACACACCCTTTTACTGAGCTTCAGTAATTATTCTCACTCTTCCTCCCCACGGGGCGACTGCATGCATGTACCTGAGAGGGCTGAAGAAACCGTCTGTTCCCCGAGCCAGGAGGCTGCCGGCTCTGCTCCACAAAGGGCTTCCTGATAACTCGCCCACTCTCCAGGGCCTGTCTTCTCAGCACGGTTTTTGCTATAAAGGAGATGGAGTCATTAAAATAACCTAAAAACACACACATAGGCCATTTACATGAATGATAATGTTGCCGGGTATGTGGTGAGCAAAGGCCGCTGTGGTCAGCTAAAGAGGATGCATACGGTTTCCTTCTTTATCCTGCAACAAAGATAACTGCATATCACAATAAAATATAATATGTAGGAAAAGATACCAATACTAGTTGTGTAAGGCCTGATTGTCCTGCACAAAGTGATATTGCAAGACAAACTGAATATTTAGTTTGCAGGTCAGCTTGGATCTGTGCAGCTGAGCAACTTTTAATGGTAGCAGATGAACTTATGCAGAAGCTCAAATAACAAGCTAAATAACAACATTAACGATACATCCTTAATAGTATTCTTTGATGCATTAGATAAATGTGGTTTATATCCAACGTTTGTCGAAGGGGTCAGAGAGAAGACACTGTGATAAGACTATCACCACTGATGACAGTTTGGCTCGGGTTTTACGCAAAGCAGACTACAGGCCAGCGTGAGGGAGGACATATTTAGGTTCAACTAGGTCTACTTTCAAGATATTACCGGCTTCTTCTTAAGATAAGTAATCAAGACTTCACTGACCTTTCCAAATAAGAGCATGCGATAAAAGCAGTACGTCACTTCTTGTGTGGGTGAATTTCAATAATATAGTGATATATAAATACTGAAGAAGGCAGAGCATACTGATGCAAATAATGAAAAAGTAGCTTTTCATTGAAGAAAAAAGTCTTACACAACTTGGTCAATTGGTAGTCACACAAACATCGTGCAGCTCATTGACTGCATTTTCCCTTCAATGTGATTATATGTGAGGACAGTTAGAGATAAAAGGACAGATTCAAAGGGTCACTGGATCTGTAATTGTATGCTGAGGATAGAGCAAAAAAAGGGATCAGTGTACAGTGCTCACTTTGTTCACTTGAAATATGAAGTCTGAGAGCTAATGTTTAGAAATAAATAGACTCAAGACACACTGCATGAGGCTGTAAATGACACATCTCTGCACACACAAACCGAGCCTGAGCTGTGCGAGCGGCTGTCAGCCAAAATGTGCATTTACCGTCCTTGGTGGCTAAAGCGCTGCGGACACCGTGCCAGAGCTGCGAGATATCCTCCTCTGTGGGAGTGCACTCCAAACAGAGGCCTTTTTCATTGTATGCCGTCGCTCTCCTCCTACTGCTGCCCTGAGTTTCCTGATGGCCTGAGCTGGGCGTGCCCTTCACGCTGCCCTCTGAGATGGGGCAGGTACACGAGGGGGGCAGCGGTGTGTACATAACAGTACTATCTGTTCTGATGGCGTGATGTGTGTAAGGTGAAAAAAAACCCTCTGAGTTGTGCTTCTGCGCGGTCTGCTCCGCAGCCAGAGTCTGTTTACAGATGACACTCGCGTTATCCGTGCCATATGGAGTCTTGGTAACGTAAGGAGTCTTCTCTTCCGCCGCTTCCATCCTTGGAGGTGGGCGGGGCGCTATGATCTTCCCCTGGGCTTTGGCAATCTGACTCACCTCGGTGGCAGATTGAGGTCGCATGACGGTGCCCTTTCTGGGCCGCGAGGAAACAGGACCCGCTCCGGCTCGGGCAGACCGCTCTCTCCAAGGGACCTTGGGGCCGCCGGGCCTGGTGGCGCTCCACGGCACCTTGACCTCGTCTGCTCGCTGCTGGGGCAAACTGACTTGAACCCCAACATCTGCCCACGCTTGCTTTGTAAAGTGATAACCAGCGTAGGCCGGAGGGGTCACGGAGGGTCCAGACTTGGAAGCCCCTGAGACTGAGGCGAGACTTAGCTGGTGGTCCTCTGAGTTGTTGTTTGACAGAGAAATATTGGAGGACTTTCCTTTCATCTGTTTCGCTGCGTTCTGCTCTTTGTCCTTTGCCACGTGCACCTCGTCAAACCAGCGCAGTTTCTTTTTAACGGCGCTGTTTCCCTCGGAGTCGCTCGTTTTTGTCCTCGTCAGCTCAACACTATCCCTGATGGCTAACGCTACCTCTTTTGCAAAAATCAAATGTCCTGCGCCGTACATACACGCAGTGTCTCCTGATATATACTTGGACTGCTTTTTCAGGATCCCTTTGATGAATCTGACTTGACACACTGAATGAGATATCCCAACAGAAACAGGCACTTTTTGTTCCTCCTCCTCTGGACACTCGAGGCACTTCACTTTCTGAATGTTAGACAAGCATGCGTGCTGCAAAGATGCAGTATTAATGGGTTTGTCAGTTTTGGGCTTTGAAACCTTGTTGAGGTTGTTAATGGAGGCATTAGTCTCTTTCTGCAGTGACAGATTGTGATTTAGTTTTTCTGCTCCTGCTTCTTGTGAGGCGTTATCTGTTGTGATATCGTCCAGGAAGATATTTGGCTTTGGGGAAGTCCCAAACAAAATGTCTTTTCTGTTGCCATTTTTGGCAGGCAAAAGAATTTCTGTTGCTGATGGATGTTTTAATTGTCTGTCATCGTGGACCTTCTGCTGTGTGACATCCGACAGAACTTCTTGTTTAAGACATGAAGACTGAAGTGCTGCGATGCCGGGAGCAACTCTGTCCGTAACAGCAGCGTTGTCATTGGGGCTGTTTTGTGGGGATTTTCGCTCGAAGTGCTCTGGGTCTGCGCTCATAATTTCACAGAGAGTTAATCGGTTGCAGTCGTGCAGGGCGGGCTGGGTCTCTGCGTCAGGCGATTGCACAACAGATGTGAAACCCCAAGAAGCTTTAGAGACATGCATCTTACTATCAGGCCCCTCAGAGTCCTCTTGGTTCTTCTGCTTGGGTTCATGCTCTTCTCTTGATTGGGGTAAGTCATCACCGCAGAGGATCAGGGGCTTCTCTGAGTTGAGGAAGAAGGACGAAAAGGAACTCTGTAGATTTTTTGCACTCTGGTTGGGGTCTTCATTCTCCAAACTATCCTTACTTGAAAGGCTTTCAGAGTTACAGCAGTCAGACAGGTAACTGTCCTGAAATGTGGAAGCAAAAGAGAGGTGATAAGTAGAAAATAATATGAATCACATTTCCATACATATCATAAAAGCTGTTTTCTTTGAGAGAGAGATGTGGAGAGTGGGAAAGATAAATGAAACCTATGGTGTTGACTGACCAGTCATCTCTTAAAAGATAACTTGTTTGTTTTGATGATGCTAACGTGTATGTTGGTAAAGTACCCAAGTACAAAGTTATATTTCATTTCTTAATAGGTTTCATTTTCCCACACTAAAGTCACTGAGTTAAAGAGTTTGGTCTTTGATGATAAGCCCACCTAAACTTTAAATTCCTGATGAAAACTCAATCATCAGAAACACAACAGTGATTAAAAGCGATGTCTGTGTTCGTCCATTCACTGGCTGCATTTCATGTAAAAATAAATCACTGTTTTAAAAGGGGAAACACAGATAAACAGACTAAAAACCCACCAGGTTAAAAGCAGGGTCAGTTTCTAGTCTGAATGTGGCCTTGAGATCCTGCTTAACTTTTCTTGGGTCATTTTAAATCCACTATCTGACATAAAAATGTGCACTTTATACCAGAGTTTGTCAGTGACAGAGGAGTAGCTGCACTCTAAAATGTTTGCTCTAAAGTGACACCTTGTTCACCATGTTGAATATGGAATGAAAACATACCTGCTGACATAATAAAACCCAAAGTGAATGATAAATGAGGAAGTACATCTGCATAACCTGGACAAAAGTGTGAACATTTAATGTGAATTTCCTCCTCTTTGCAAAGGCACTGGATCAGTAGGTGTGTATTATGTGCAGGTAAGGCATAAGATTGGTTATTACACTGACATTTCTGCATTTGATTTTTATTATCACTGCTTTTTAGAGAGAACAGAGATGCATGTTCGAGCATCTAAATTCAGGTCCCACAGTGCCATCTCTGTTAATGAGGGAAGCAGATGTTTTTTTTTCACTAAATTAAATCATCAAATCTGGAATCTCAGTAATAAAAGATACTTTTCTTTGAAGCAACTATGTTCACACGCATTTCTTCAGGAGGTGCTGAGGCTTGTGGCAGCCCGAATGGGTATTCCCAGTGCAACATGAAAAAGGCTCATGTTGCTCTGCTGCCCCCTGGGGGTATACTTTTGTTTGTTTGAAACGTGTCC
>JBAJHX010000049.1:4587928-4600691 GCA_037176925.1 Amniataba percoides | reverse complement strand
CAGGAAATAAACCAGGTATGCTAAGATGTTCAGTGATTGAGCTTATCGATGCACTCATTCTGTCAATATACTTTTCATTTCGTACCAGATTTGTGTAGAACATTATTGGACTGGTGTATAAGATGGCTGATTTTTTTAATAAAAATGTATCAGATGACAGTATGAAAACATTGTGAAAACGTGAACATGGCTCACAGTGATGAACCACCTGAGAGTTATCATCTGAATGTGCAGCTCCTCTTGGTGTCACAGAGCTTTATGGTGACTCTCAGCTCAGTGAGTGCATTTTGTATGTGTGTGTGTGCATGTGAACACCATTTCCTGGATTCACAGGCCTGTTTTGAGAAATCTGGATATGCTACCTTGAGTAACTCGCTAGAAACTGAGACACTAGCTGAGATGGTGGGAAATCAAGACATAACTGCACACCTGGGTGCTCTTAGAGTTGTGTGAGGGATATGAATAACCAGGTTTCTGATGTTCCACGTAAACATCATATCCTGAGCATGATCAAATCCAGGATACGGCTCAAGACCAGGATACCGGTGCCCATGTGAGCGCTCTTATCACTGCTGCTGTCCAGCCTGTGATGTTACTGTTTTGGCTCGCTCTGACGCCCCCTCATCGCACATTTCCGCCCACAGGAGGCAGCTGTTTTCAGAAAAACAGCTCAAAAATTCCCACCGTGCATGACCTGCTCAGCACCAAACAGCAGGCAGACAAAGTTGGCAACTAGCTGGTGAACAAAGTGGAAACATTTAGCAGTCAAAGAGCTAGATATTTCCATGGGGAGTTGTAAAAGCCGTAAAAAAAGGTTAAAGATAGTACATATTGGACTTAAATTTTCCATGAGGTTCACATGAATAATAATGTTGTGCCTTAACTGCTGGGTGTGTAAAGAAGTAAATGCAAAAGTTTGCCGTACTAACTTGTGATTAAATATCAATACTGTGCTCTTGTTTGTTTCTGCTGCCCTCAAATGGTAATAAGCTACTGCAGGTTTCACCTCAGGTTGCAGAGAGGTACTACAATGAAGGAAGAAAAGCTTGCAAAATAGATGATTAAATATTTGCTGATGGAGCTGCATCTTTTTTTTTTAAACAGATACATTTACAAACGATATAAGTTCATGAAAAGTCGCACTCGTGAGTACTCGTAGTTAGTAGGACAGTCTTTCTACATGATTTTCACACAGACGCGATTGGTTGAACATCAAAATACAGTTTGATGGGAAATTTCAAATGAGTGAAAATGAAGTGTCAGCCTGAGATTTCACTCCAGCTGCTTCCTCATTTATTTTAGCTTTAATAAACTGCTGTCTCTAATCAGGCCACGTCGGTGGTTATTTCAGGACAGGAACAGTCAGACCTCTTCAGACTTCTGAGCCCCCAAAACTTCTGGCCAATTTATTACTTCTAAACTTTATGAAGGTGGCAGCCAGGCGAATGCCCGGCATCATCAATAATACAGACAACTTGAGATGTTCAGAGCAGATCACAGCACAGCGGCTGTAAATAATCTTTCAGCCGCAGACAGAGGTTACTTCACTGTCACACAGTAATGGAGGAGTGTGTTTGTATGTGTGCAAGGGACAAACACAAACACAAACACAAACACAAATTTACAACAATGGGTAGGAACAAAATGACATAAATAACTTTTATGGAATAATAAAAATAATATCTTAAATGACTAACAAGAGAAATAACCTCTTTATGAGAGTCCTAGCAAAACATTTGGTTTCCTGCACACTTAAACGAAGTCACCGTCGTACCTGCGGACTGCGATCTTGCTGCTTCTCTTGCGTCTGTTCGGCTGCTTGCTGACTGCTCCTCAGGCAGGTCATGCTCTGCTCCTGAAGCAGCTTAGTGTAGGCCTCCACGGCGGAGAGCGCGTGGCGGTGGGAGGATTTAGAAACCGTGGGAGGCTTCGGAGAGGGAGTGCAGCTTCTTTAGAGAGAAAACAGGAGAAATATGAATAACACGTCCGCCCACATAACTCATTAAAAAGATGACAAATAAAACGATGAACATAAATAGAACTGACTTTTTTGAGTAACAGTTTGAGGTTTTAATCCAACTGCAGTGGCATGTAGGACACATGAAAATGTTATTTTTATTCATCTGATGTTTTTTACCTGCTAACGTTGGAGTTGCTGGACAAGAAGGAGGACTGCTGGCTGTACGAATTAAAGGCACCCTGAATTTGGTTGAGTGCATCTTCCACATTTGGGACATTTCTTCTAAAACCTAAAACACCATCATGACAAACCACACAGAGAAACTTGTCAAAGCTGTTGTTAGTCATCTCTCAGGTGTAAGATGCGTGAGTGAGACACGTCACTGACATTGCCTGCGCCTCTGAGAAGGAGGTAGATGGGCTCTTTGGAAGCGCTCGGTCGCGCTCTGCACTCGCTGTCTGCGTTGCTGCAGGATGTTTTCTCTCAGCCGCTGTTCCTGAGCGTCCCACTGCTTGCGTCTCTCCTCCAGCACCCTGAGCGGTTAAAAAAAAGGAAAAAAAAAAAGAGCGAAGAGAACATTTTAACTGATTAAAATGCACACAGGGCCACGCTTTAGATACAGAAACCCGAGTCCGTTCCTCGAGATATGTTTTCAATGCAGTCATTAATAAATTAAGGCTAACACTCACGACTGGGTTCACAGAGGAGGCGAATAATAATGTCGACAGAGACGGTCAGCCTCAATGATCAGGGGATTTTTTTTCATGTTAAATAGTATGATAATAGTGACAACAAGAGCAGTGTACATTTCAGAGAAGCAGAGCAAAAAGCAGGTCAAAATGTTAACACCTTTTTCTTCAATGAAAAAAAATCCTGTTTGTTTTATTTATTGTCTAATTATCTAATGTATTCACAAATGCATCTTACTGGATTTGCAAAGTTTGAATATTTTGAATAATATTAAATTTAATTGAGACTAATAAAGGTTCTCATAATTAAATGCAAACTTGTACTTGTAATCACTTTGCCTTATTTGCATGAAAGGAAGCGAACAAATATTGGTGATGTGTTTTGTTGGCATGGAGCAAGAATTCCCCTTTAATTTAAACTTCAAGACCTGCATCTCTTCTTATAATGATATAAAATCATCTTTATCTTTAAATATTTAAGAAAGAAAAAGTCTTTCCTTTAAATACATGACATTCTTGCGTAGAGATGTGTAAAACTGTTAAAACCAAATATCTGATATTGCATCAGTAAATCCGGCCTCCACCTCCAGTTATCCTCGCATTAACCTTAAGTTTAGCTATGGAAACACACATTTAGAGGGTTATTAATATCCAGAAGGGATTTGAGCCTCATACGGCGCCGAGGCAGAGAGGTGAGGCTTCAGCCGCTGATCTGGCCCACAGTCACCCTCGTGGGTTAGGGATCTATTTCCAGGTCGAGACTGCAAAATCCTGTCAACACCATCCATCCCTCGGAGGTGCTAAGCCGAGGACGGAGCCATAAGCCGTCTGTCCAGGAGGCGCGCAAAGCACCCTGCAGAAAAGCAACGTCCACTTCCAGGAAGAAGTGCTGCTTTGAATTCATGAGAGCTGGAGCAAGGTTTGAGCTCACAAATCCTGTTAACGCTACAATAAAAAAAGAGAAAAAAACATAAAATAATAATGTTTTGGCACTGAAACTGACTTCCTGCGTCTGATGGTCTCCAGGGAGAACTTGCGAGCTCGGGCCCTGCACAACTTCTGCTCTTCAACCAGAAGTTGCCTCTCATGTCTGAGGCCTCCATCGGCTCCCAACCTCGAGTTTCTGCAGGAGAGCAGCTGAGGAGAACAGTTTTATGGCATCACATTGAGCTGAAGGGGGTGAAAATGAATGATTGTTCTAATAATGAATGACACAGGCTGTTTCTGTCATTATAAATCAGTGATTCATTCATCACATTTGCTTTAACAGATGTATATCTAAGAGGAGTAAACAACAGAGACGACGAGAAATCTGATTGGTTGTCAGAATTGCCACTTTATCGTCCTGAACTATGATTGGTTATCTGCCTGGCCGGAGGCGGACTTCTGTGCAAACAGCATTTGACAGTCAACCACACTTAAAATATAATCTATCTTTTATAATAGTGGAAATATTTTAAAACTGAATTAAAATGCTTTCATACCTGCAGACAAACGGGCAAATTAAACTAAATTATGATATGCAGAGTACTTTTAATCGACATATTGACACATTTTCTGCTAGAGATCTGTATTTTTTTTTTAAGTTTTGTACAATTTTGTCCACAAAGTCTTATTAATTTTAATTTTACTTGTACTTATATTGTTACTGTTACTTTATATCTAATCTACATGGTGTCAATTGGTCCATTTACCTTTAAATTTTTAACATAAGACTACAAGATACTGTAACATTAGCAAAAATAAAGTCTATCTGAGTGGTGCAGACATAAATAAAATGAAGATATTACAGCCCCCCAGTAATTTGGCCTCTCAGGCATAAATAAAAAAACAAACAAACTCTGGACTCAATAAAAGCACATTTCTCTGACAGGCCTGCTGGATGAAGTTTTGTAGGATACGAGTGGTAGAAGAAGGAGTCCTGGGCAGGTTGCATCCTCCGGGGCTGCTCTCAGACATGCAGAGGAGGATCAGCTGTTTGACTTCACCCTCCTCAACGCTCAGTCAACCATCTCTGAAGGAGGAGGGATGCAAACTGTTCGCGTCCACACGGTAAAAAGAGAGAGCTGAGCTTGTCACTTTTGCAGCTGCAGGTCTGTGTACGCTCCCTCCATGATGGCAACCGAGGACGCGGCTCCTTGGCAACCGAGCTGCGCGCTGCAGTGCGCCGCCGCGTCCAGCAGAGGGCGCTCCGTGCGGCCGTGACGCCTTCAGGGCACATCAGGGAGTGTCGTAATTTAGGATTTCCAGAATTTACTGTAATTGCACAACAGTTTACATCAACAGACATTGGTAACTGAATTCTTAAATCTCTGGCTTAAAAATATACACTCAGGAAAAAATAGATTAACAAATAGAAATATAAAATAAAACAGATAAATAAATACTATAATAAACACCATCAACATGTAGAGTGACAGACTCTAGACTCTTTTCTAGAAAATATTTTTTATTTTTTAAACATATTTTCATGAAAGTTATATAATGACTTTACATAAGTTATCCACATGCATCTTTGCATTTTCCATTGCACTCCATAGTTACACTTGTACATAGTAGTTTAAGTTATGCTATGTATAACCTAAGATGTATGTTATGTTATGTTTTGTGTATGTTATGTTACATGTATGGTATGTTATGTTATCTTATGTTATCTTATTTTATGTTACTTGAATGTTATCTATCTATCTATTAACTTAATCAAAGAATATGATAATTTCAGTCTCTTTCTCTTCTTTTTTTGCTTTTTACTTCCCTGTATGTCCCTGAACTATTCTATTATCTATTGATCGAATGCAGATGTTAATGCAATGACATTTGTAAAGACACAAACATGTAGTGTAACTGAGCTAAATACGATGATGACAATTATATTTATGCAGTCATAGACAATGTGTGCTGTGGTTTGAATTTTAAAAGGCTGTGTGTGTTAAAGATGTACAACACATAAGTAGAATTATATATGAATCAAGTCTAACACCTGCAGCTTAAGCATAGTCCCTTGCCACATGTTCTCTATTGTGCGTATTAAAAAAAACTATATTCTTCCAACTATAGCTCCACCTTCATTTTAATTTGTGGACACTCGTAGTTGCTCTGCATAGCTTATATCTGCTTTGGGATGATGCATCTCATAAAATATAAAGGTGCCTCATTATTACCTGTAACATTTAATGGCACCGTGAGATAAGAGGATTTGGGAAAATCTGCTTTTTCTAGATTGTTTATGCTCTCCTATGGACAGGGAACACTGCATCAAATCTATTTTCAGTGTGTCAAACACCATATAGAGCATTAATGGTGCTATTGCCTGCAGCCCGCACACTGACAATAACAAACAGTAATGCTTAAATCCTCTATTAGTTTGACAAAGTGCTTTAATATCTTGCTTTCTGGACTCCCAGCCCACAGTTATGGACGATGGAGGAAATTAAACGGAGACATAAACAGTTATATAATCTCCAAAACAGGACCCAAATGTGCTCAACAAATGCTAATATCCCATGTTACAAAACACACCTTAAAAGCTGCAAGAAAACCACCCACTGGGCGTGCAGAGGCAGCGCAGCCAGCATCATCAGCCAAGGTGGGACAGGATGAGTGTCAGTGTGACAGGTAGGATAGAGGCTGACAGGACTCGGGTGGATGTGAGCTGCAGCTGCTCGCTTTTGGACGTGGTTCTGGGTCGTAACGACTTAATGAAGTGGAAGTGAAGTCAATTTGGACATCAGCCTTCTGCGAGGTGAGTGGATCATGCTGTTGGACTTTCTGATATTGCTGTGAAGCATTTAGAAATCATATTTATGATATGAAATGTATGACGGGAGATGAAACCTACTGATGTGTATTAAGTCTTCAGAGGAAAAAAAACTTGATATTTTATATGAAGAGTATGAGACGTTTACTCAGTGATCTCATGCTGCAGTAGCCCATTTTTCTCATCCTTTTGTGCCTCACCCTGTCAATCATACACTGATGTCTTCTCTTCACATTGAGGGCGGAGATGTGACAGATAACATTTTCTTTTCTGCCAGCATTGTGATCATGACACAGCAAAGTTTGTTTGCGTTTTTTTTTTTTTTTTTTCATCTCCTATCATCACCCAGTTAATGATGAAGAAGAGCAGCAGGACAAAAGCTTCGAGGCGCTCTCACGTATCCAGGCAGGTAAATCCACATGGAGCAGCTGCCCATGACATTTTAATGGAGATTTGTCATATTCATCGTCACACTAACTCAGTTTTTGATGGGATTTTCACACCTTCCCCGGCTGCACAGCGTGACACCATATTTTATTTTACCTCACCTAACCTTACATAGACTAAATACCAAACATCAATACTTTAGTGTGTATTTGAGCAAATTCTTCATATACTGTGTGCCCTCATGAGATTGTTCACTTATATAAAATCTTATTAACACTAATTAAGATTGAATGAAGGGACGCTGTCATCATCTATCATCATCTGCACTGGAGCAATTAGCCCCTGAGATAACCATGTTACTTCAAATGTAATTACTGAACAGAAAGTAGATTAACTTGTTTACTGACAATGATGCAAAATTTAATTAGCATAAAAAAAAAAAAAGTCATTGTCACAAGGTAGTACTGTCCCAGTCTAACGAGTGGAGTTGTTCTTGAACCAGTGAACAGAAGTTGCCATCAAAGAAGTTGACACTAGTGTGTAATATTTCAGAAATGCAAAGTAAATGAGCGGGCAGAGGCGGAGTGGATGGACGGTGTCGAGCCACGAAAATGAAGGAGAGCAGATGATGAGTCTGTGGGTGGTGTCGCACATGTAGTGAGAGTTATAATTCAGCCGAGACCAGCTGTCCCTGGCACACTGCTGTCCATTCATTTCCCAGGTCACTGCTGTCTCATTCCCCCAATTTTTATCTCTTTTTTTTTTGAAGAAATATGGACGGAGCTGACGTCCAACAACCTAAAACAACAAACTGATTAAAGTGATGTGTGTGATTTGTGAGAGATTAACAGTATTTGTAGCTTATCCTGACTTGTCCTCAGTGATGTGACAATCACGTTATGTAAAATGTGTTCACCTGTGTTCAGGAGGAGCAATGAAGGGAGAGCTATGATGCTGCGGCGGGTCATGGCCAAACCCCGGAAACAACCTTTACGAGGGGCCGGTTACCTGCTTCACGCTCAGTCCTCCTCCTGCCTCTCCATGACGGAGGAGCTCTTCTTGGATGCTGCAGAATACGGCAACATCCCCGAAGTGAGGCGGATGCTCGACGAGCTGCCAGACCTCAACGTCAACTGTGTGAACTACATGGGCCAGAACGCGTTGCAGCTGGCAGTCGCCAGTGAGCATTTAGAGGTGACTAAACTCCTGCTTAGGAAGAAAGACCTTGCAAGAATTGGAGACGCATTGCTGTTGGCCATCAGCAAAGGCTACGTCCGCATCGTGGAGGCCATACTGAGCCATCAGGCCTTCGCAGACGGTCGACGGCTGACCAACAGCCCCAGTCAGGCGGAGATGCACGACGACTTCTTCGCCTACGACGAGGACGGGACACGTTTCTCTCACGACATCACTCCCATCATCCTGGCCTCGCAGTGCCACGAGTATGAAATCGTGCACATACTGCTCGTGAAGGGGGCCCGTATAGAGCGGCCCCATGACTACTTCTGCCAGTGCAAGACCTGCAGCGAGCAGCAGAGGCACGACTCATTCAGCCACTCGCAATCACGCATCAATGCCTACAAAGGTCTGGCCAGTCCAGCCTACCTGTCCCTCTCCAATGAAGACCCTGTGATGGCAGCTCTGGAGCTGGGCAACGAGCTCGCCGTTCTGGCCAACATTGAGAAAGAGTTCAAGGTACAATATTTAAGTAAATGTACAAGATTTTTTATTATTATCATATGGCAGGGTTTGAGTTTTTGACTCGTTTTTGACTGCTGTTCTTTGTCACAGAATGATTACAAGAAGCTGTCCATGCAGTGTAAAGACTTTGTGGTGGGGCTCCTGGATTTGTGTCGAAACACGGAGGAAGTGAAGGCCATATTAAACGGGGACACTGAATCGTGTCAAACCGCTGAAACAGCAGACAGGCAAAACCTCATCAGGTTAAAACTTGCAATAAAATATGAAGTAAAAAAGGTGAGCGTGCGAGAGAAGCACTTTCATTTTGAGGATTAAAATTGAAGCACATGTTTTCATGTTAAAGCTTTTTTTCCCTTGCTCTCTTGTTCCCTTTGTGTCTTTCTCCCTTACTCTTTATTTCTCTCTCACACACACGCCAACACACTCATTGCCGGTGGGGAAGTTTGTGGCACATCCAAACTGCCAGCAGCAGCTCCTCTCCATCTGGTACGAGAACTTATCTGGACTACGTCAGCAAACCACAGCCGTTAAAATCCTTCTGGTTCTCGGTGTGGCTGCTGGGCTGCCTGTTCTGGCTTTTATGTGCTGGATAGCACCATCAAGTAAGGTTAGCTACAAAAAAAAAAAAAAACACATTATTTTTTTCCCACTTAATAGTCAGATTTGTCATTGCCTTGATTTTAAGAAAACATTTAAAATATTCTTAAGACATCTAAAGATAAGATAAGATAACATAAAATAATCTTTTATTGATCCCACGGTGGGGAAATTACACTGTTATAATAGCTAAAAATAACCAACAATTAAAGACAGAGATTAAACAATAGAGAGAATATAAACACAAAACAATACGTGCAGTAAAGGAGAAGGAACGGTGACTTACAATTAACATGACAGTGGTGTCCTGTGTGAGCTGAAGGTTTAAATGTACCAACAAACTAACCACAAACTAACCACAAAAATACGGGTTTATCAGCTTTATGACAGCTTCATGTAGAGGGATTTTACTCCCAAGTGACCAAACAAGATTAATGCAGCGTTGAGGGACTTCATTGAAATCTCTCTTTTTTTCTTCTGCTTTGGGTAACTGGTTCAAATGAATGTCAGTTAGTCTGCTTTTGCTGCTGTTGCTAATCTAGTGTTTTGTTCCTAAGTTCTGATTCATCTTACATTTTACTGTGTGCAAAGATGATATTCTCTCAGAAGCTGTGCCTCTAATATGACGATTCATTCAGAAACCTTAATGAAGCTCAGAGTAATGTTTGTTCTGTTCACCTTTCACTGACTTGTCTTAGCTGGGGAAACTCATGTGTGGACCTTTCCTGAAGTTCGTGGCCCACGCAGCCTCCTTCATGATATTTCTTTGCCTGCTGGTCCTGAACGCGGCGGACCGTTTTAATGGAACATCGCTGCTGCCGAACATGACGACCCACGACCACCCTTCACAGCTGTTTCGTATGAAGACCACCCCCTTCACCTGGATGGAGATCCTCATCATATCCTGGGTCATAGGTAATGAAAACAGAGAAAACAATCACCTCCATCATTTCACTAAGACATTTTTCTATAACCTTAGTATGTCTTTTTACACGTGTCTTTCTGATACCCAGTCTTGTCTGGTTCTCATAGTTTAAGTCAAGCTCCTGCACTTTTACAATTGCCTCCCTCTGCTGTGCATGCAGGGTCAAAGATATTGCAAATCACAGAGGAATTGTAAATCCCCAAGTATGTATCATGCCAGGAAATAACCCACATGCATGATTATGTATTCCTGTCACATGTACCGTAATAAATCAGACCAGTAATGACTTTCCAAAAACAGAAAAAGCAAGGTGACACTTTCACTTTTGTCTGCATTTTGTCTGATTTTGGAGCACCAAGTTCTGCCGGTATACAGCGTCAGTAAATCATACGTGGTTTTACTGTCATTTCAAGCTTTTTATTTAACACATAAGAGCAAAACAGTGTGACCGACTGACCTAAACGTGTGACTTTTCTTTACTGCAGGGAAGATCTGGGAAGAATGTAAAGATATCTGGTCGCAGGACATCCGAGAGTACATCTCAGAGCCCTGGAACCTTCTCGACTTCAGCATTTTGGCCATTTTTATGACCTCTTTCATTGCCAGATTAATGGCTTTCTGGCACGCATACTCTGCCCAGTGTTATGTCGACAAACACTACACCGACCTGTCCAACATGACCCTGCCCTTTGAGATACAGTATTTCCAGCTGGGTAAGTACGAACCAAAGATTCAAGTATTATAAGTAGTGATTCAGTAGATATATGTGTTTATAAGATATATACATACATTTGAAGTTGCAGTTTCTTTCACTGGATGCGCTTTTTGAAAAAAAAACTTAATCTGATAGGCAGCAATTTAAAGATGATTGTTTCACGTTGATAATTTGGAAACCAACAACAGAAAATCTATAAAAAACGAAGGGATCATTCTCCTTCCAGCTAACGTAAAATATCGTCACATCTTCTTTTGATGGAGTGAAAGTTTAGTGAATAACTTGGTGTTTCTTCATTTTCAGCTCGGATCAACTGGGTGCCGTCGGACCCGCAGCTCATTTCTGAAGGCCTCTATGCAATCGCAGTCGTGCTGAGTTTCTCTCGCATTGCGTACATCCTGCCTGCCAACGAGAGCTTCGGGCCTTTGCAGATCTCTCTGGGCAGAACAGTGAAAGACATCTTCAAGTTTATGGTCATTTTCATCACAGTCTTTGTGGCTTTCATGGTGGGAATGTTCAACTTGTACTCGTACTACCTCGGAGCGAAGCACAACGATGCCTTCACAACGTGAGTGTCGAATTTAAACTGTCACAATAACGCGGCTTGTCTGAGAAAACCTGAAAAATGGCTAAATATTTTTCCAGTTCTGCCTCTGGACACAGTCTGTATTGATCTGATATGATGTAAGACTAACACATTGGCTGAACTACCCTAATTTCAGTCCCATTTCTCCATTCCTCCAGGCTTGAGGAGAGTTTTAAAACGCTATTCTGGGCCATTTTTGGCTTGTCAGAGGTTAAATCAGTGGTCATTAACATCGAGCACAAGTTCATTGAGAACATCGGCTACGTCCTGTACGGCGTCTACAACATCATAATGGTGATTGTCCTGCTGAATATGCTCATCGCCATGTTCAACAGCTCCTTCCAAGAAATTGAGGTATGCCAACATTTCTGAATTTGTATTGATTCTTGCCTCTTCTATACTGTCAGTAATGTTAATGACCATTTTGTTGTAGGTTTGCACCAAAATTAATTGGACAATATCTCTATATGAATTATGATTTATACCAAGGTTGTCATATTTCAGTCAGTTCTGCATACCTGCTGTATATTTCGTATAACACTGCAGAGTTAATAAAGAAATAAGCATAAGTTGGTGGAAGTTACACAGTAGAAATACAAATGTATTATCTTTCTGAATATTTACTTGTTGCTTATCATATGTTTCCCCTCGCTCTTACCCCTTCTTCTCTGTTGGTGCAGGATGATGCTGATGTCGAGTGGAAATTTGCCAGAACCAAACTGTGGTTCTCGTACTTCGAGCATGGCGGCACGCTGCCTGTGCCCTTCAACCTCATACCCAGCCCCATGTCTGTCGTCTCCCTCTTGCTGGGGATAAAGTCGCTTCTCTGGGATGTGCCTGAAAGCAAAAATAAAGAAAACGTAAATGATGAGATGGAGCTTAACAAGGTGAGGCGTCAGCCACCTGACACAGATGATATTTAACGCAAGGAGATGAATAAATAAATATTGCTGAAAATAAATTTAAGACTAGAAACATTTAGAATAAATCTGGTTATTTTTATCCATATTCTTTGATACAAGTCTATAGCACCCTCTTGTGTCAAATTTATAAGTTGCAGGTTGTAGAATACATAATAAGAGTGTTGCTTTTTAAGATAAGGTAAGATTGGTAAGATAAAAAAAAAAACGTTATAAAATCTACTCACTGGTTACAGCAGCTCAATAAAGAGGCAAAAATGAAAAGAAGTAAAACATAGACAGTAAAAATGGCATAATTATCAAAGGGACTAAACTGACAGATGGTGATAATAACAGCAGTCTTATGTTGATTTAAAGAGTCTTAATTTTTGTTGTTTCTAATCTTAGTTGAGGCAACAAGAAGATCTGAGTGTGGAAGAATCCCGTCGTCCATCCCGTCATCAAGTAAAGCATTTTTTTATTTCCTCACGCTGAGTGTCCTGTTAATAACTGAGCTGTTGAGTTGACAAGATTGAGTAAAACTGTA